>JBBPTH010000105.1:0-58430 GCA_038094055.1 Chalciporus sphaerocephalus | reverse complement strand
AGGAGCCTTACCCATCTCTCACTGCCTTATCGACGACCAACAAATACATTCAACGACAAACAGCTACATATCATGGTAATCCGGAGAGCTGCTCACTAGACAAACAAAGTGCATACAATTTGAGAATTAACATAGACTTTCATCAGGACCATTAACATCTACGCTGCCTTTCTAAGAGCAGTAAGGAATTCCGTTCGAGTCATATCTGCACGTAGGCTCCTCGCAATGCGCGACAGCTACTATAGTACCAGTTCCAGGCGAACATTGAGTCTAAATCATCGTGCACCATCCCGGGTTAGTCGAGGCTTCTATGAAACTTCGCAGGAAAAGACGCACGATATCATAGCAATTCGCTGAGCAAAAGTAGGCGCCGTAGCTTGTCGACGGGCATTGATCACCCTCTGGGTGGTTGGGCTGACATGCAGAGCTGCCTTGACGAGCATTCAGTAGATTGCCTGCGACGGGGCGGAGAGCGAGGAAGGTAAGAGCAGTAGTGAGGAGTGTGGTAAAGGTTTTCATTGTGGTGAGTTAGAACGATTTTTGATCTTCAGTGTGCTTTGGTTGATCGACCAGCAGCGAGAGGACAGCGTTTATATACCTTGGGCGAAGAGACAACATTGTCTCCACCTAAACGTGCACCGGGAAAGAAGTACGGACATTGGCATTGTCCATGGCGACACGTGAGCAGTGTCAGCACTATCGCCGCGATTCGATGATCAACGGGGAGGTATGCCAACAGGACGGAAAATGCAGTGGATGTGCGCACCAACGGGACACTAATCTTACACTTCAGATCGATGAAATATTCTGAATGGTATATACCTGTGTCACCAGCGCGTGGCGTGGGCAACGTGCTGCTAATATTGAAGTTTTCGTTCTTCATTTCCGCGACCGAGATGAAATGCTAGAGTGTCTCGTGGTGACGGCTTATGGATGGAACCTGGAGGCAGACCGGCTGCAACCCCAATTCCTTTGGTGCCAGTGGGGCGGTTAACATACCGGAATTGAGTCAGGACAAAAAATCAGTCATTAAGCTGGGGAATATGTATTCCGAGTCATGTCCTTCTGTAAGTTCTGACTTCACTCTTCAGATGATTGCGAGTTGTGTATCCGTCCTGTAATTATGTTTGATTATGTTGAGATGCACTCCTTTACAGACGAATTTGGGACTTCCAGCTCTGAGCTCGAAAAATCTTCCTCCATGTTTTAAAATCTCTGGTGCGTCGTTTCGCTGCGCACTGGTCCCCTGTGGGGTCACTTGTTTTCGCAAAATAAGTGAGAGACTCGAACGCGGACTGGGTATCAATCAGAATACAGAGCCCCATTTCCTCGATGAGAAACTTGGACGGATGCTTGCCAACGTACAGGGCGCACCTCCTGTGCAGACAATCTTGCGACTAGCTGACTTTTAGGCCGTTGCTAGGAACGCAGTATTGCTCTAAAAAAAGAAAGGAATCTGGTCACTCTCTGTGTTCGAGGTTCTGAAATCTCATTGTATTATCTTCAGGTCCAGGATATGCGAATAAAAGCTGAACGATGTGAATGAATGTAGAATTTGGGTGAGGGAAGTAGTACAGAAGAACCTGCGAGCGTGGCGTCGAAGCCGTTGGATAGCCCAGATCGGTTTCGACATGGTCCGATCCGCAGAACTAGAAATGAATTGATGCATACATACTGTGCGAACAATCAAAAGAATCAGCGACAGAAAACGGGGTTCAGAACTTGAGGTACATGACTTGCTGGGTTCCGGCACCTGTGCATAGAATATTTCGAGTCAAAAAGTGACGTTCCCCTACAGCGCATGGTAGAGGATCGACTGATAACCAGTCAGGCTTTCAAGCTTTCAAGCTTCAAGATCGGTCTCCCAGAGCTGGTGGTGGTTTTGCAAATGAGTACTTTGGTCAACTGCTGCCACCAGTGCCAGTGGTCACAGTGCCAGATTGTCGAACTGCTTATTATTATTTTTGTTTGGTTATGCAAGGATCCACCCCCACCAATGCTTCTTACTTACTATACTTAGTAGTACTAGTCGGTCAGGGTAAGTTGCACACTGCAACGAAAAAAAAATCTAAGCACTGAATTCTACCGGTAAGTACTCTTCCAGTCCAGCGAACTAGAAGAAAAAACTGACATGTCACGTCAGTTTGAGAGCTCATCTGAGAGTGCCAAATTACGGGTTTCGTCACACGATCACACCTTCGTGGTTAGCATTTCTGACTTGAGGTGAGTACCTCAACTTCATCTCCACTGCGTGCTCCTGTGAAGCTTCATTGAACGTCAATATTATAGGGCATACTTGCAACGGTTGTGGCCATTGTCCAAGTAAGGCGAACTGATCCTCCCACGGAAATTGGAATCACTTCTGAAACGGAAAAACTCCAAGTTTGCTTCGTTCAGGAATCCAACGGTGGGCTAGCTCTGTCTAACTAATAATACTAGCTAGTATACTCTGGAGATGAGCCAACTAAAGGAAGTTATAGGCCATCGCTCAGGATTCGAATGCTTGTGCTAGCCGCTATATGCACGCTCTTCTTCCAGTCTGCTAGGTACCCTTTGTCACTGATGTGAAGGTGGGAACTAAGCCACGGCGTGTATGATGAACGTCGTCATGTCGTTGCATCCTATGACGAAAGCTGAGCTCGACACAATGATGGAATATTCCCGTCCGTGTGTACCTTTTGTCGCCACCGTGATCTCTCTTGGCAGAACTGCCCAGATAGTCACACCAGTGGAACAAGCATAGTCGCGTACTGTTTTGACGAGTCTTTTGGCATTACTCGTACGCTCTGGTTGGTTTTCCCTTTTATATATAAAGGAGATTACCTGATACTTTATCCATAAAAGAACGGATCAGCCTCTGGTTGACAGCTTTCTGTCTGACAGATGCCGCCCCAGGATGTCTCTCCGTGAGATAGAAATCCAGTTCGAATCATGGCCTATCTTGTACAGCCTCTCCTGTCCCCCTTTTTCGACATGAACTACTGACCATCGTGGGAGGACCAAGAGATGAAAGGGGAACCAAATGATGAGCAAAATAGCCTCAAAAACAGAGAGTAGTGGTTATTACGTTGACCCGTTTCTCAAGACCAATCTTGACAAGCATCACATGGTACGTAGTGTAGATCCAACTTCGCCCTGACGTTAATCGCTTCAAATAAGTACCTCTATTCCTTATCCATCCGAATTCTAATTTTTGGAAGACTCGCACGCCTGAAAGCTTGCCGACGACTCCCTGACAGCGTTCTGAACGCGGAGGGACTGAGCGGATAGAATCTCATCGATTATCGCGTTGTCACACCCTCTGGGAGAAGGTATGCTTCATGGTAGACCGTGTTGTCATAAATCAGAGGTATGAGCTGAGAAGGACAACGTCTAGGATAAACGATTGAAAGTCTGTGGGAGATGGCATCTTGCTATCGTCTCGCGTCTTATCACCCCATGCGAATCCGTTCGTGCTTCAGGACAAACGCGTTATTCAGCTTCTCGCTGTCACAACCTAACAACGACTAAGCAAAATGATAGCATTATTATCCAACAAACAAACTGGTCGTGTGATATCCCATTCCACCTGGTCTGCTGGTAGTACGCGACGGCGACGGTGACATTGTGGATTGTTCAGGAATAATCTATGACACCCGGAAATTTCAATGAATCCGATTGACATCATGGAACTACAAAAATAGTTTACACTCAATTTAGTTTTGTTAGGCGAAACTTTGAACATATGCAAGAAACTCTCCGCATCACAACGACAACGGAGGTCCAGTCATTTTTCGTTGTCGGACACAAGAAGACAAATGATTGTGCAAGGTGAGTGAGTAAGCAAGACTCGAAATTCAAAACCTCCGCGAAGCTACTTGAGTATGTACAGTGGTGTGATCGACAGTCTCGGATGATCACCGTGGGCAATGACTCAGCCTGCTGCCAAGAAGCCTCGGCTACTTAGTAGGATCTGCACACAACGTCTCCGCAATCCACCTCCACGCTTGCCATTCAGTGACATTCAGAGCACATGCACATGCCGTGTTATCGTCTTTGATACCTGTGGTCACACCGTTCCACGCCACAACATGAGAATGCGGTGCCAGTGTTGTCTCAAGGACCTCCTGCATAAAAAGGTGCCCTTCTCGCCATAACATCCAAGGAATTCCTTTGTAACACTCCTCCCACACAAGATCAAATACCATGCAATTTTCTCGTCTTCTCTTAGTCGTGGCTACCGCAGTTGCGGTGGTTGCCCTTCCTGCTGTAAGCTCTCATCCTCATCCCGTCATTTTATTCAAAGTGTACTAATACTACACTCTCAATGCAAGTATGAGGCGAATGAAAAGCGCCAAGGTCGTGTGTCTGGAGACCCTGACGTCCTTCTCGCCTTCCCCACCCCTGCGGCGATCGAAAAGCGTCAAGGTCGTGTGTCTGGAGACCCTGACGTCCTTCTGGCCCTCGCTACCCCTGCAGCGATTGAAAAGCGCCAAGGTCGTGTGTCTGGAGATCCTGACGTCCTCCTCGCATTCCCTACCCCTGCAGCCATTGAAAAGCGTCAAGGTCGTGTCTCCGGAGACCCTGACATCCTTCTGGCCTTCCCTACCCCTGCTGCGATTGAAAAACGCCAAGGTCGCGTTTCCGGAGACCCAGACGTCCTTATAGCTTTCCCCACCGCCTTGTAGATGCATCAATCAGCATCCTTCACAATATCCATTTTATCCATTATCTCTCTTATCATGAATCTTATTTTATTCTACTTACTCCAACTCTGACCCAGCCCTCACTATCCAGATTTATTTCTGATTGATGGACAAACATACCACCCTTACTTCGCTGGATACGTTCTTTTCTTCTGAACAGTTCGTTCTCAGCTGTTGGTATTGTTTTGGGGCTTCAGTGGGCGTCGTTGAATGTCGCAAGATTCTTGCGTGGATAGCAATGGCTTGTAGGATTTTCGGAAGAAGCATTCATACCATGTAGTTTTCGTTTCCGTGTGTAGTAAACTTGGTTCTGTTATACACCTCCGGTGTTAACTCAGTTCAGAAAGTTTACAACTATCACCGTGATTTGTGAGCATTAAAAGGATTTGCACCCCGTCCGTACTCTTTGGGTTCGTATCTGTACCGGTACTTACACTCCTCCCTGTGGATATGATAACAAAGTCGATAGACTATGGACGTCGGGTGAAGAAACGAAGCGTGTCAAGAGCGAGAGCGTTCAAGGGGGATGAGTATTTGAGTCATAGATTCCCAGTTTGAATCCGAGTCTCAATCCAAATTACCATTCCCTTCGTAATATACATCTATCGAGAGTCACTCACGCGCACGCACCGCGGGAGCGTAAGATGCGAGAGAAAACAAAATAAAATGACAGAGATCATTTACTCTGTCATAACTATCCATCAAGATTCGGATCTGACCGGGACCGTAGTACACTGGCACCTGTAAAAGCTCAAAAATTGACTCTCCGACAGAGGACCTTGGGCAACTGCACTGACAGAATAACGTCGACTAATCTTTCAGGAAGACATATCACCATATGTCCTAATGGAATAGATTATTATGAGGAAGATGGCCGGAATTTGAAAAGATGATCACAGACCAGTTCCAATCATCAAACAAACAAGAATATCACCAGAAAATATTTACCAGTTTGAAACAAGGTTCACTGAGGATGGAAACATTCCTCACAAAGTTTGAAACACATCATGCCCTAGACAACTGGGACAATACAAGGCATATCAAGCTGCTTGAGCAGAACACTGACCAAGAGCTTGTAAAGAAGATTATCATGGAGAAAGGATGCTATGATGACTATGATGGATTTGTAGCAGAATTGAGAAAACTTGCTGATAGAAAACAGCTCCTCAGCTTCATTACCAAGGGAATGGTGCAGTACGCCACAACAAGGGACCCCAATGCAATGGACATTGATGCAGTCAACACCAAGGCCTCTTGCGGTGAAACACTCAAAAGTCCTAAGACAATCAGATGCTACTCAAACAAGAGAAGGGAGAACTGAGATAGGATGGTTGGACTTTAGAGGAAAGACCAAGTGAACTAAACTGGAGAATGTCCAGCTTAGCCCTTGGGGTTTATATACTCATAGGATTGTATGTACATGTTTGGTTCTTATCTACTAATAATAGAAGTACCCATAACCCTAGAAGATAAGAGATAAAGGAGACATATGCTATTGGTAGAATAGAAATGAGAAGCATAGCCTTTGTGATACATGAGGCATAAGAATAGAAGTGAAGTGAAGAAGCAAGGTTGTGGTATAGCCATGCAGAAGTGAGAAACATGAGGAGAAGAAGAGAAGAAGAAGTGGAAATGAATGTGGGAAAACATGTGTTCTACACATGTTTAGTATAACTAAAAGGGAAAATGACTGGAGATTTAGATCAGGAATTGAAAGGAAAAATGACTAAGTCCATTGAGTGTTCTTGTGGAGGTAATGAACCATAACACTACCCCCTCTCTATAAGTTGACTTCTAGGCAACTAAAAGGTTCATCCAAATGTTCTGTGACATTTTCAGGACATTTCTCAAAGAGGTATGCAAAGTCTTTCTTGTCAATGGATAGGGCCTGAGGTGCCACTGGGTTTTTAAGGTAGAATTCTCTTATGCTTTCTTTTGCATTAGAGAGATTAGCCTTTGGTTCCCATATATGGTCTGTTTCATCAAAGCTCTTCCAATACACAAGGTATTTGAGTTTGCATTGCTGCAAGCAGCTGTCTATGATGTAGTCGACTTCCCATTTATTGTCTCTGTCTTCCATTATATTCACTGGCCTAGGCCATAATACAGGTTGCCCTTCCAGGGTCTCATGGTAGGGTTTAATGCAGTCGATGTTGACTGTGGGATGAATTCTCATGCTGCAAGGAAGTTTTAATTTTACTGCATTTGGTCCTGCCAAACCAATAATTTCATAGGGTCTGAGCCATCGTTCAGACAGTTTTTTGGATGCATGTGTTAAGTGCAGATTTTCTGTAGAAAGCCAGACTTACTGGCCAATTTGATATTCCAGTGCAGCCGAGTGGTGTTTATTGGCCTGCGCTTTCATTTTTTCTTTGGCTTTTGCCAAGTTATTTTTAATGTCTTTGATGGTCTGAGCCATCATTGTGGTAAATGAATTGGCTGCTGGGGCCTCAGTGGGAACTTTTGGAGGTTCAACCCCCATCCTTGGCTCATATGAGCTTGTGACTATAAATGGCATCTTTTTCATTGTAGCATGAGTTTTATTGTTTATAGAAAACTAGGCAATGGCTAGCCAATTAGCCCATTTATCTTGTTTTTCAAAGCAGAATATCCTCAAGAATTTTCCTACTTCTTTGTTTACAATTTCTGACTGTCCATCAGTCTGTGGATGAAATGCTGTGCTAAGCTTGATATCAATACCAAGGGCATTGTTAATTTCACAAGCGATCTTTGCTGCAAATTATAGACTGTGATCCAATATGAGCGTCTTAGGTAAGCCATGATGCTTTCAGATGTGGGAGAGGAAGAGACGAGCTGTGTTGAGTGCTGAGACTTCTTTAGTACAAGGCAGCAACTTGACTTCCTTCGAGAATCAGTCAACAACTATCAGTATCACTGTGTAACCATTGGAAAGGGGGAGGTCAGTGATGAAATCTGTAGTGACATCTTGCCAGGGCCTCTCAGGGATAGGAAGAGATTGTAATTGACCACTGGGTGCCTGATTCGAACTTTTGAATCTCTGATATGTGTTGCATCGAGCAATGTAGTCTTTAACATAAGTGGCGAGTCCAGGCCACATGTAGTTATGCCGAATTAATTCAAGCGTCTTTTCATAACCAGGGTAACCAGCACTTTGCACCATGCTAAAAATATTTTTTGTTTTATTTGTACCCCTTCATTGTTCAAAACAACTATGCAAATGTTCTCCGGGGATATAATGAGAACTTCTTTATTGTTATTTTCTATGCTAATCTGGTGATCTTCTCGACATGAGAGAGTATCAGCTTTTCCCATAGAAGCACCAGGCTTGTGAACCCAAATCATATTAAACCTAGATAGGTATTGTATCCATCACACTTGTCTCTGGTTGAGATCCTATCTGGTCATGAACCATTGCAGGTTTGCATGGTTGCTCCATATTTCAAATTGGTATCTAGTACTTTCTAGATAATGATGCCATTGCTCTAGTACATGTATGACTGAGAGCATTTCTTTGTTGGCAATTAGATAATTCCATTTCTGTGGGGTCATAGAGTGGGAGGAGTAGGCAACCAGGTGCCATTTATTATTCTTGAGAACTGAGAGCATGGCACTAGTTGTGTAATTCAATACATCTGATTCAATGTGAAATTGAGAATCTAGATCAGGGAAGGCAAGGATGGGAGTGGAGGTGAAATGTTGTTTATGTTACAAATGGTACATTTCTTACCTTTCTTCTCCTATACTTTTACTTACTTGTCTACGCTTCAGCTTTACTTTTGGACTTAGTCAAATATTCTGTACAATAGTCACGTGACCTAATCACCTGACCTGATCACCTGACCTTGTCACGTGACACAGACTACTCTTTCTGCTTACTCATACATGCCTACTCTTGCTTACTCATTCTTGATTATCTTTCTTACTAAGACTGCTGCGCCGCAGTCAGTATTACTCATCTTTTCTATTGTTCTTACTCAGCTGCTGTGCAAGGCTATGCACTGCTGCGCATTGCTGTATGATACACTTTTGCTATTGGCTAGTAGTTAAGGTTCATACCAAATAGGTACAAACACACCAATAGTATATAAACCAGGAGTCTGAAGGGTGTTCCCCTCAGTCTTGTTCTCCTGGAGTTCTTCTTATCAGCTCTCCTCTAGCCTGACTACCTAATTGTTCTAGCAAAGCATCTCAGCAGCACAGGTGAGTTGTTGAGTGTTTCAGTTTAAGCATGTCAAATGCTGATTGGCAAGCATTGGTCCATTCGAAGGGTTGGTCTTTTTTGGTTAAGTCATTTAGCAGACATGTGATCTGTGCATAGTCCTTGATGAATCTTCAATAGAAGTTTGCCAGGCCTAGGAAACTCCATACTCCTTTTACCATTTTTGGTTCTGGCCATTCCAGTATAGCCGAAACCTTGCTTTGATCCATTTTTATCCTATCTTTCCCTATAATCATCCTGAGGAAATCCACCTTGTCAATGTGGAAAGCACATTTTTCTGGTTTTATAAATAAATCATTTTCTTCTAACCTATGAAGAACTTTGAGGATGATCTTGTCATGCTCGGCTTGGTTTTCTGTTTTTGTAAAGATCATCAGATCATCTATATATATGACCACATCATCCATGTCTGTGAAGATCTTATTCATTATTGCTTGGAAGGTAGTGGGGGAGTTGCATAAGCCAAAGTACATCACTTTTGGTTTGTAGGATCCTCTGAAGCATATGAGAGTGGCCTTCCACTCATTGCCTTCTTTGATCCTTATGTTGTTGTATCCCCATCTTAGATCCATTTTTGTAAACATTTTGGCTTCTTTGAGCTTATTGACTAACTGGCCGATCAATGGCAGTGGATAGTTATTTTTGACCATGTGTTCATTTAGGTAATGGTAATCCTATACCATCCATTTGTATACATCTTTCTTTGGAACAAAAAACACTGGTAATGTTTGTTTTGATTTGGAAGGGACAATATAACCTTTTCTGAGTTGGTTATCAATAAAGTCCAATACTTCCTTTTGTTTATCATCTGATAATGGTATAATTCTTCCTTTTCTGGGTTTAAACATGTCCTTCAGTTCTATAGTGTGATTCCACGGCTTTCATAAGGGCATCTGCTCTGATTCTTCTTTTGAGAATACTTTCAGGAACTTATGGTATTCTTTTGAAACCATTTCCTCAATAGTCTTTTCTTTTTCTTTGAGAGCTATGTCTAGCACATAGATAATGGCATAGACAGTGTACTGGGAATCTCTTTCATGGTGGTCTGGATCCTCTATATGGAGGTTTTCCTTTTCTTGGAGCAAGGTGCACAAGTTTGGACATCTTGTTATTTTTACTATGCCCTTCTGTCAATTAATTTCCGGATTGTGGTGACATAGCCATGAGAAACCCAGAATGAAGGCATCTTTGCCTAAATCTGTTACTTCTGCTGAGACCATTTCTCTGTGTTCCATGTAATCAATTATTAATTCTGTGGAGTATGTAATGGATCCAGCAGAATTTCTTGTTCCATCTATGTTATAGACAGGGATGTCATGGTAGAGTTTTTACAAGGGAATGTGGTGGTCTTTTACCCATTGGTGATTGATAAAGATAGCATTTGCTCCCGAGTCCAGGAGAGCATCAAGGGATATGAATGTTTGACCTTCTTTAGGCTGAATTGAGATCAGATGAGAGATCCTTCTGGGATTTTATTTTTGGAGGAGGAAAAAGAGAAATTAAGCACTGGATTAACATCCCAGCCAAGCTCACTAGGAGGCCCCTCTGATGTTGTATGGTAAGTAGAAATATTTTTGTATTTATTATCCGCAATATCTGCAGGATTTTCTATATCAAGAAGAGAAAATTGGGAATCCCTCACACATTCAGGATCATATAAAGAGTCATTCATTTTTTTGAGGGTAGGCCCTTATAATCTTGGAACCAGGCCCGAGCTTCTTCAAATGTCATGCCCTGTATTGCCCTTGGCAGATCAGAGCCTTCCTTTTGCTTTCCCTTGTCTGTTGCAGAGGTACTCACTTGTATGGGTTTAATGTCATCACTGGACATTTCCTTTGTGCTCATGGCACAAATTTGCTTTGATCACTTCTTGTAGTCTTTTCTGTGGGAACCCCTGAGGAGTTTACACTCTGGGCATTGTACCCGGGGTTTCTTACAGTCTTTGGCAAAATGATCCCCTTGGCAATTATAGCATTTGCCGCAGAGGGCCTTTGTGTTGACCGCATCAATGTCCATTGTATTGGGGTCCCTTACTGTGGTGCACTGCACTGTTCCTTTTGTGATGAAGCTAAGGAGCTGTTTTCTATCAGCCAGTTTTCTTAATTCTGCTACAAATCCATCATAGTTATTGTAGCATCTCTTTTTCATAATTATTTTTTTTAATGAGCTCTTGGTCAGCATTCTGCTCAAGGAGCTTGATATGCCTTGCATCATCCCAGTAATCTAGGGCATGATGTGTTTCAAACTTAGTGAGGAATGTTTCTATCCTCAGTGAACCTTGTTTTAAACCAGTTATCATTTTCCAGTGGTACTCTTGTTTATTAGATGACTAGAACTGGTCTATGATCATTTTTTTGAATTCTGGCCACATGTACCAGTCTCCATCGAGAATTCTTGACATAATTGCTCGTGAGAAGTCACCAGCATCCCCACCTTTCATTCAGCTAAGGACAGCTTTGATGCTGAAATACTCAAAAGTCCTAAGACAATCAGGTGCTACTCAAACAAAGAAAGGGAAGGACTAAGATAGGACAGTTGGACTTTGGAGAAAAGACCAAGTGAACTAAACTGGAGAATGTCCAGCTTAGCCCTTGGGGTTTATGTACTCATAGGTTTATATGTACATGTTTGGTCCTCATCTACTAATAATAGAAATACCCATAGCTCTAGAAGATAAGAGATAAGAGGGACAAATGCTATTGGTAGAGCAGAAATGAAAAGCATAGCCTTTGTGATACATGAGATATAAGAATGGAAGAGAAGTGAGGCTGTGGCATGGCCATATGGAAATGAAGAACATGAGAAAAGAAGGAGCAGAAATGATCATGGGAAGACACATGTTCTACACATGTTTAGTATAACTAAAAGAGAAAATGACTAGAGATTTGAATCGGAAAAGAGAGAAGAAAAATGACTAAGTCCATTGAACGTGCTTGTGGAGGTAATGAACCATAACAGATGCCTCCTACTTCTCTGAGCAAGACATAGTTTTCTTCATGCCATGTGTGAACTCATATCCACCACTCTTCAAACTTCTTTCCCTTTGATCTATTGTAGTCACTGGGATCCACTACAATTTTTGACATTTTTACCAGACCAGCTGGTGGCGGTATAGTGCTTGTGGATTCTGACGGTCCAGATTGGGCAGAGAGATCTGCAATTTCTTGCTCCAGGTGCAAGTTCTCTCTTGCTAGTGCCTGTATTGTATCTGCTTGTTGCTCTAGAAACAACCTCAGTTGTATTCCCAGAGCAGAGGCTTGTGGGTTTGCTGTATCCAGTGCTATTTGGCTGAGGATCACAGTAAGATCATATAGAAGGGAAGTAGACATTTTTATTAATTAATATTTGTAGTGGGGAAGGGGTTTGGTGGGGTTCCTAGGTCTTAAACTAATCCTAGTGAACTGTTTGTCAGGTCTGGGGTCTCCTGTGACTGATCTCCTAATCAAGGCTCTGAACCACACCAGCTTCTTTACCATACGCATTCTCTTCTTAGGTAGCTCCTCAGACACCACTGATTCTTCTCTTTCTCTTTTCACTACCCTAAGCCTATCTCCAAAATCTTCTGAACCTCTTCTAAAGTCAAAGGTAGTTAATCCTTTGTACACTAATGAGGACTTTCTCTCTGACAACCCATATTCTTCTGTGGATGCTGGTGGAGTATGGGGTACAAGGAAGGGTACACATTCGCATGGTTGGGGAGTGTGGTTGTTGGGGTCGATTTCTTCTTTGACTCTCCCAGAATCGGTCACTATCTCCAAGAGCTGGCCTATCTCATTCTCTCAGGGAAGTTCTATGCCCAGTGTCCTATCTAACAGAAGTGCTTGGGCTACGCTTAGATATGAGACATGATAGGTTGCCTATTCTTCTTCTGAGTCTTCACCAAAGTAGAACTGCTCTGGCTCTAATACATCAAAAGCTCTGAGGATATGAGAGAAAGGTAAGAGGAGTCTTGCTAGAATCTCTTCACCTATTGGGACCTATGCAACTTCTACATCAGTATCTGGCTCTTCAGTCATAACTACTATAGGAACTGCTTGTGTCCTGCTGGGTCCTACAGCTACAGATGCTATGTAGGGATGATCTAGTCATATGCCCGGTATCAAGTTGCTAGCTCTATGGAAGCCCCAAAGGATATGGTGAAAGATAGAGAAGTACACTAACAATGCTTCTTCAATAAGGTACTACTTCTTAGAGGACATGGCATGCACTTGAGGTCAGTTTACAAGTGATATAGGGAGTAGTAGGTGATTAGGTGGGGAGTTTAGTTCAAGTAAAACACTCAAAAGTCCTGAGACAATCAGGTGCTACTCAAACTTAGAAGAGGAGGACTGAGATAGGATAGTTGGACTTTGGAGGAAAGATCAAGTAAACTAAACTAGAGAATGTCCAGCTTAGCCCTTGGGGTTTATATACTCATAGGATTGTATGTACATGTTTGGTTCTTATCTACTAATAATAGAAGTACCCATAATCCTAGAAGATAAGAGATAAGAGAGACATATGCTATTGGTAGAATAGAAATGAGAAGCATAGCCTTTGTGATGCATGAGATATAAGAATGGAAGAGAAGTGAAGAAGCAAGGTTATGGTATAGCCATGCAGAAATGAGGAACATAAGAAGAAGAAGAGAAGAAGAAGTGGAAATAAATGTGGAAAAACACATGTTCTACATGTGTTTAGTATAACTAAAAGGAAAAATGACTGGAGATTTAGATTGGGAAAAGAAAGGAAAAATGACTAAGTCCATTGAGTGTTCTTGTGGAGGTAATGAACCATAATATGTGGCAAATGCTACAACTGCCAAGGGGATCATTTTGTCAAAGACTGTAAGAAATCCCAGGTATAATGCCCAGAGTGTAAACTCCTCAGGGGTTCCCACAGAAAAGACTGTAAGAAGTGGTCAAAGCAAATTTGTGCCATGAGCATAAAGGAAATATCTAGTGATGACGTTAAACCCACACAAGTGAGTACCTCTGCAACAGGCAAGGGAAAGCAAAAGGAAGGCTCTGATCTGCCAAGGGCAATACAGGGCATAATATTTGAAGAAGCTTGGGCCTAGTTCTGAGATTACAAGGGCCTATCCTCAAAAAAATGAATAACTCTTCACACAATCCTGGGTGTGTGAGGGATTCCCGATTTTCTCTTCTTGATATAGAAAATTCTGCAGATGTCATGGATAATATGGATAGAGAGATCAACCTACAAATCTCGATTCAGCCTAAAGAAGATCAAACATTTATACCTCTTGATGCTCTTCTGGACTCAGGAGCAAATGCTATCTTTATCGATCACCAATGGGTAAAATATCACCATGTTCCCTTACAGAAACTCTGTCATGATATTCCTGTCTATAATGTGGACAAAACAAGAAATTCTGCTGGATCTATCACACACTCCACAGAATTAATAATAGATTATATAGGACATAGGGAAATGGTCTCAGTGAAAGTAACAGATTTAGGCAAGAATGCCTTCATCCTAGGTTTCTCATGGCTAAGATGCCATAATCTGGAGATTAACTAGCAGAAGGGCACAGTAAAAATGACAAGATATTCAAACTCGTGTACCTTGCTCCAAGAAAAGGAAAACCTCCATATAAAGGACCCAGATTATCACGAAAGAGATTCTCAATATACTGCTTATGCTATTATCTATGTGCTAGATACAGTCCCAAAAGAAAAAGAAAAGACCATCGAGGAAATGGTACCAAAAGAGTATCACAAGTTCCTGAAAGTTTTCTCAAAAGGAGAATCAGAGTAAATGCCCTTATGAAAACTGTGGGATCATGCTATAGAACTTAAAGACACGTTTAAACCCAGAAAAGGAAGAATTATACCATTATCAGACAACAAACAAAAGGAAGTGTTGGACTTTATAGATGACCAACTAAGAAAAGGCTATATCGTCTCTTTCAAATCAGAACAAATGTCACTGGTATTTTTGTTCCATATCTGAAATCACAAGAAGAGAACTCTACTCCTTGACCAATCTGCCTATGCCAAGAAAGTGGTCAAGAGATTTGGTTTTGAGAATGCAAATTCTACTGGCACTCCACTTTCCTCTGGTTATAATCCAGAACCATCATGATCTTTCATACCAGATACAAAACTTTGCAGCAAGTATCAATCAGTCATTGGATTATTACTCTATATTATGCTCAGTACCAGACCAGATATCACCTTCTCTGTGATCAAAATGTCACAATTCTCTGCCAATCCTACACAGGAACATCTGAAGAAAGCACTATATATTGTTTGCTATCTCACAGGAACTACCAACTATCATATTAAATTTAATGGTAATAAACCAAATGGTGGTATCCTTGTATATTCTGATTCAGATTGGGCAACTAATGTTGAGTCAAGGTGATCTACTGGTGGATATGCTATCTTTCTGGCAAATGGTATTGTATCATGGTTATCAAGATGTCAACCAAGAGTTATAGGATCTTCCACAGAAGCAGAATATATAATCCTCTCAGATATAACTAAACAGTTGAAGTTTATCTGGAATCTCTTCTCAGAGGTTGAAATTACTCTTCTACCTCTTCTTATCTGTGCTGATAACCTTGGAAGCATCTTCATGTTCATGAATCCTGTCCAAGAAGGAAGACTCAAATATATTGATCTTTATTACCATTACATTTGGAAGTCTATCCTTGAATTCAACAAGATCAAAGTCTTTCAAGTCTCAACTGAGGATCAGCTTGCTGATATCTTTACAAAGAACCTTATCTGGCAGAAATTCAAACTCAATTGCAAGTGACTGGGACTTCTTCCATATTCTCAATATAATACTTGAGGAGAAGTATTGAAGAAATGGTATTAGCTGTTATATATGCCCTACACTATAGAAGACAGGGGTATGTTGGACATATAGGAAGAACCCCTATGTCACATGACCTATGTGATGGTTACCTGATGTGACAGTCACATGATCTGTCACTTCTCATTTCTAGTCACATATGCAATTGATCATCTTGATAATCGCTTATACAGCACTTTACAATGCTTATTCATGCTTACTGATAGCTTAGTGATTATCTTACCAATCACTTAGTCAATATCTTACTAATGCTGACTGACACAATGACAAAGACTCTATCATAATGATAAAGCCTATGCAATATCTTATATATCTGCATATGTGCTTACAATTACAGTATAGTAGATACAGTCCTGTATATAGTATAAAAGGGCTTATTCTTCACCCTTCAATCTCAAGTTGCTTTCATCCAAGTTAGTAACTTACAAGAGCTATCACATGCTCTTTTGCCTCTCAAGTCAAGTCTCTTCAAGAGTAAGTTCTCCTACTCTTTCATCCCTGCTATTTCTTATTGCTGGCTGCTATAGAGTGGCTAGCCCTGTTCCATCTATCCCACTCTATATTGGGGCCCTCTTTTGAGATCACAAGTAACATACCCTTTATATACTAGTGAGGACTCCCTCTCTAATGACCTACATTCTTCTGTGAATGCTGAGGGAGCAGGGAGTATAAAGAAGGGTGTGGGCTGGTGTTCCCACGGTTGGGGGGTCTGATCGTTTGGGTTGATTTCTTGTTCGACCTTCCCAGAATCAGTCTGAATCTCTGAGAGCTGGTCTATCTCATTCTCTCAGGGAAGTTCTATGCCCAGTGTCCTATCTAACAGAAGTGCTTGGGCTATGCTTAGATATGAGATGTAATAGATTGGTCCTAAGACAATCAGGTGCTACTTAAACAAAGGAAGGGAAGGACTAAGATAGGACAGTTAGACTTTGGAGGAAAGATCAAGTAAACTAAACTAGAGAATGTCCAGCTTAGCCCTTGGGGTTTATATACTCATATGTTTATATGTATATGTTTGGTTCTTATCTACTACTAAAGGAAATATCTATAACCCTGGAGATAAGTGATAAGAGAGACATATGCTATTGGTAGAATGGAAGTGAAAAGCATAGCCTTTATGATGCATGAGGCATAAGAATGGAAGAAAAGTAAAGAAGCAAGGCTATGGCATAGCCATATAAAAATGAAGAATATGAGGAAAAGAAGAAAAGAAGAGGTGGAAATGAATGTGGGAAAACACATGTTTGACATATGTTCCATATAGCTAAAAGGGGAAATGAATAGAGATTTGAATTGAGAGAAAGAGAAAGAAATGACTAAGTCCATTGAGTGTACTTGTGGAGGTAATAAACCATAACAGGTCCTATCTCTGTTATCCTATAAACTCTAACTCCCACAAACATGAAAGATTTATCCTGCATTCCATGCTTCCTTGTTATTGCTATATCATGAAAATGCCATCTATAGCCTGAACTTCCCAGCACCACTGCCTAACCTCATTGAAGGCAAAGAAGAATATAAAATAGAAAAGATACTATGATATCATGGCCCTTCTAATTGCCACTCTTATCTTGTCCACTGAAAAGTATACTCTACTGAAGAAGACTAATGGCTTAAAGAGAAAGAGCTATCTCACACCATGGAAACTCTCAAAAACTATAAAAACTCTTATCTCTCTGTCTTTTTTCCCTTAACTTCTAACCCACAAAGTAGCTCTTGTCACTCTCACCAATAATGTCTACTTCCAACAATAATATTTTCTCTGTTTCCTCTATCTTGTCTGCTGTCTTGTCTATTTCCTCTCTCTCTTTGTCCCCTCTTTCATGTTATCTCTCTTCTAATGAGTTTTCTTCTGAACTTTCCTCTCTCCCAAGCCTCCCCACTCCTATCTTGCCTATTCTACCATCAAATTTTGCTTGTCACTCATCTCAATCCTCTACCAATGCTGAAGCTAGATAGGAAACTCACCAACTAGAGAATACTTGAGTATCTTGGACACCTACCACTATAGCCAATACCCCTACCAGAGCCATTAAGTCTGTTGACTTACCCCTTACTACTCATCATCTTCATCTAAACTCCCCTGATAATGCCACCATGCTACACATGGCTGAGTTATTGCAGGACTCCTATCTAGCAGTCCAAATCAGCATCTACCTAGATCTAGCAGCCCCACTCTATTCTCTACCATGCATATTTGCAAGTTGCTCACCTTCTACCTCTTGCCTCTGTTCATACATCTCCAACCATTACTGGCATCCTCAAAAATATCCATGATAAACTCTTTGCCACCATTATAGTTACTCTCTATGAGCTTGACATGGATGAATTTTTAGATGACCTCAAACATTACCTTTGGGAACTTGCCCAAGCTATCCATACCCCCAAATCTATTATCAGATAAGCTTGAACCCTCTCTACTCTCTCTGCTTCCAGTACTCCTTTTACTCCAGAGAAAGAAGCATTGGTGAATTATGTTAAATAAAAATACTATTAAGAGTGAGCTCAATTGGCCAGAGCAATTCTCCTCACTTCTGCACATAGGAACTATCATAATGCCTGCTTTGTCTGTCATTAACTCAGCTATTATTGTCTATATTGCCCTATGTGCTGGTATCTCTACTGTCTTTGCTGGGCACTAGAACACATTTAGGCAAATTGTCTATGTTGGCCTTAGGCTTAACTAACCTAAGATATCCCTATCTCTATTTATCCATGCAGAGCAGCCACCTTCTATCAACCTCCTCATGGACATGCCCTACTTCTTATGCATATTGCTAGTCTATGCCATACTTGTCTAGCCTCAGAGAGCTCAGACAACAATGACTATAGTGATCCATATAACAATATAGCATATGCCAATATGATAGGATCCCCAGGACTTTATATGAGAGACTTTTGACTTATAGGTATCTTTATCGATGACTTGATTCTAACCTGGGGGTAATGTTACAATTCTCCAATCTTTTTCCTTTATCTATGATCCTTGCTATGTACTAAACCCAAGTTGTAATTTCAAGTCCCACCTTGGTTACTTTTCTTTGTTCTATTTAGTCAGCAATATTCTTTGTGATTCCATTGCTTTCCTTTACTGACACTTTCACTTTCACTTTGATTACTCACCAATATTCTATTGTATTTCATGGGCTTCTATCCTTACTTATTGATTACTCATCAATGTTCTTTCACATTCCACAATATTCTATACCTATGGTATATAAGCTGTAGTCATTCTCTACTATATCTTAAGCTAGACCTATGCAATCTAGTCTCTTATTCCTGTCTCTTTGAATTCTCTTTGTCTGTGAGGCTCTGTCTATCTCTGAGAAGATGCAAGGCTTTGCATGGAAGATCTATTGTAAGCTTTCTCTTGTAACCTTAAAACTATGACTTTGCATCTATGCTTCAATCTACCTGGCCTAAGCATAACAGTTCCCAGGGGGGCCAAATCCCTATTTCTTCTGCCAAATTTAAGGTAACTCAGGCAAAGTTACTTGCTTTGTCAGTAAGGTTGGAGAGAACTGCCACCGCTCTTTTCTTGTTTGTGATGAAGGCATCATTGTTTATTGAAATATAAACCATCATCTTGGCCTACCAAGTCTCAAACTTGCTGATAGAGTCATTATAACAGTCTGAATCAGCCATGAACTCTACTTTTCTAGTAACCTTGACCTTGGTCACTCTCCTTGTTGATTTGGCCTCTAGCTTGGCCAAATGTTAATTTATATAGGATGCCTCCCTTCTTGCTTTCTCAGCTTCTGCCTGGAATGAGACAATAGTTTCTTGTAGCACAGCTAGTTGTGCTAAGATTGCAGTCATATCAGGCCCTTGGGTTTCTTGGGCAGAGAGGCCCATCATTTGAGTGGTATGCTCTTCTTGTTGACTATATAGGCCTAATATTATAGTTGATGGATTCAAGATTAGCAATATGCTGAGATCTCTAAACTGGCTCATTAGATCCTTGAGGTTAAGCTGGTATAGCTCTAGATCTTTGAGTCTTGGAGATTGGTATAAGAGAAGAGATAAAACATAAGTTGACATTAGTATTGAGCATGTTAAAGAGATAGAGAACTTGGGCAAGATTTGATCTACCACAAAGTTGTTCAGATCTATGGAAGGGATTTTTGTTCTTGGTAAAGCAGGGCCTATAATAGGCTGCTTGACTTTATCTTGTTTTTTAACAAACTGGAGATGGAGTTCCTCCACTTCTTCCTTCTTTATGTAGGTAAACTCCATGTATGTAGTGTAGAGCCAGCAGACTTCTTTATAGGGGTTGGAGAATATCCAAAAATAAACTTTTTCAAAACATACCCAGTACTTCCAACAGGTATAGGAATCCAGTCAATAACCTATCTGGACTTCCTTCTTTGAAATGTATTATAATTCTTTCTATGCTGGGCATAAGACCACTCTTGCAATGTAGAGAAGAATGCTATCATAGTAAAGCTATTTACTAAAGTAAAATTACATGTCAAATAGCATTAACAGAAAGAAGTTGAAAGATTTTGATAGGAGTAATTAGGCCTCTGGGAATACTACCCCAGATCTTCATGTGAGGAGTACTCTATGCAGTTTAAGGCATAGGACTATGAAAATAAAATGAGGGCAAGTGCCCGGGAGAAGGTGAAGATATATGTAAGTCACAAACAAAGCCTAGGGTCTGGCTATTATGTACTTAACCCTATGTGATAGATAAAGATAATTTAGGGAAGAAAGACAATAGAGATGATGGAGAGATAATGCAAGCAAGAGAAGTTGAGTCTAATATTGGCAATGCCCTAAATTTTATACAGAACTCAAGTTATTTCCACTAATATATAATTAAAAGTGAAGAGCTTTAGAATGGAATCCCAGGAAGACTCAACTTGGAGTTCCTTGGTTATTTATTTGTAGGTTTATATACTGTAGAGTTTATTTATATCTATTTAGATGTGTAGCATCAAAGTATTACTAATATGAGAAGAAATGTATAAAAGAATATTCTAGAAATATGATATCATAATGATATCATAGTGATGTCATGTCATATGACCAGGTCTAGACTATAAGATAAAAGATATGTGATAAGATAAGATCATATCTTTTCTAGTTGGACTTAGAAACAAAAAGGTAAAAAGATGGGGGCTAAGTAGAGCATTCATAACAATAATGGTCAGATTCCCCAGATCTCTGGTGCTAAGGGTCTGAAGAGATGTATTGACCATGTTGTATTCCATTGGTCTGCTACTAGATCAAGCAATTCTGCTATCCCTATGTCTTCTTCTTCATCTACAAGTACAGCTAACATTTCCAGAGACCTACCTCTACATATGACCACTGGAATCCTGTCCATTATTTATCCGGACATGGATGCAGCTCTTGACATAGAATCTTCTACCTTCCTTACCTCTATTTCCAGTTGTACACAAGTGATAGACCTGCCACTGGTTGTGCTGGACTTTAGCAACTACAGCATAACTTGCTGGTTGAGCATAGGATGTACTAGAACATCGAGCTTCAAGTTGGCTCGAGTTCTAATCCCAAGTTGTAGCATTCTATAGACCTGCCAGGTTTGAATGTGACTACATCTGATTCACAAACTACTATTATGAATACTACTACTATTATTCCAAGTTGCTGTAACTAAGTTATAAAGATCGGTAAACGGATTCACTCAACTCTGGCACGTACTACAAGTCAACTTGACTTTTCGACACTGAGTTGATGATCGAGTAAAGCCATGCTCATCATACCTTTTTGTGCATCACCAGGAGCATCGCCTTACATAGTTGCCGAACCGGCTTAAGACTCTGAAATAACTAGTAGCAGTAGCCAAAACATACAAATGATCTCCCTATCCCTGAAATGAAATTTATTCAACAAAGAGAAAATCCTTCTAGCTACCATCACCAACGGCTCAATCTGGTGAAACTCGACAGCGCCTACTGAAGCACTACAAAAAAAGCAAAAAGTTTCAAAGCGAGCTCTGAAAAAGAATGAATGAAGGGTGTTTCTGGGGAAATCAGGGTGATATATCTCGCTCGCTTATCGGAAACAAGTCTGGATAGCGAGGTCTCGGTCAGAGTGGGGACGAAGTAGAAGAAGATAAGAACCACCGGAAATCTGTCCAGTGGAGACTGCCTGACGGTCATCACGGTTCCGGAGTATTTAATTATCACGCTTCCAAGGATACTCCGTAGCTTCTGGAGCGATAGCACGCTTCCAAGGATACTCCGTAGCTGCTGGAGCGAGAGAGTCAGAGATGGCGCGCTTCTCATCAGCGGGTTCCACTCCATTTTCCTATAGCCAAATCAATTCCAATTAGTCTCATGCCACCATGCGCTAATTGGAGCGTGCCGAAGTAACGAAGAGATCGACTCACAACAGGAATGGCAAGCGCTACAACTGCAGCAGACACGACGAAGAGAAGACGAGAGAGTTGCATGATATTGGACCTGGTATAGGGGATGAGCTGGGATATTATGACAAGAAAGACGCCTTTTTATGTGGGGGGAGGGGGGGTCCATAGGTGATACCTACATGCCACTCTCATGTTCCCATGATGGTGCACATGGTATCACTTGGGTAAAACACAACACCCTGGCATGTACATGTGCTCTGAATGTCACTGAATGACGAACGTGGAGGTGGATTGTGGAGACGTTGTGTGCAGATGATCCTACTTAGTAGCCGAGACTTCTTGGCAGCAGGCTGTGTCATTGTCCACGGTGATCATCCGAGACTGTCGATCATGCTACATAGTACTCAGGTAGCTTCGCGGAGGCTCTGAATTTCCGGTCTTACTCACTGGGGGATCAATCACTTTCCACAACTATTTGTCTTCTCTTGTCCAACAACAAAACTCAGTGGACCTCCGTTATCGTTGTGATGCGGAGAGTTTCTTGCATATGTTCAAAGTTTCGCCTAACAAAACTAAATTGAGTGTAAACTATTTTTGTAGTTCCATATGTCAATCAGATTCATTGAAATTTCCGGGTGTCATAGATTATTCCTGAACAATCCACAATGTCACCGTCGCCGTCGCGTACTACCAGCAGACCAGGTGGAATGGGATATCATACGACCAGTTTGTTTGTTGGATAGTAATGCTATCATTTTGCTTAGTCGTTGTTAGGTTGTGACAGCGAGAAGCTGAATAACGCGTTTGTCCTGAAGCACGAACGGGTTCGCATGGGGTGATAAGACGCGGGACGATAGCAAGATGCCATCTCCCAGACTTTCAATCGTTTATCCTAGACGAATGCTGGCGTGGAGTCGTCGGCAAGCTTGCAGACGTGCGAGTCTTCGAAATGTTAGAATTCGGATGGATAAAGAATAGACGTACTCATTTGAAGCGATTAACGTCAGGGCGAAGTTGGATCTGCACTGCGAACCATGTGATACTTTTGTCAAGACGGGTCTTGAGAAACGGGTCAACGTAATAACCACTACTCTCTGTTTGTGAGGCTATTTTGCTCATCATTTGGTTCCCCTTTCATCTCTTGGTCCTCCCACGATGGTCAGTAGTTCATGTCAGAAAACGGGGGACAGGAGAGACTGTACAAGATAGGCAGTAATTTGAACTGGATCTCTATGACGCAGATACCGATCCCCCTCAACGCCACAAATGTCTCACACATAGACATCCTGGGGCCATCTGTCAGACAGAAAGCAGTCAACCAGAGGTTGATCCGTTCTTTTATGGATAGAGTATCAGGTAATTTCCTTTATATATAAAAGGGAAAACCAACCAGAGCGTACGAGTAATGCCAAAAGACTCGTCAAAACCGTACGCGACTATGCTTGTTCCACTGCTGTGACTATCTGGGCAGTTCTGCCAAGAGAGATCACGATGGCGACAAAAGGTACACAAGTTGGAAGCGCCAGTGGTTGAAGAGATGAGCCGAAATGGGTTCAAACTCAGTGGATTCGGATGTTAAACGTGAAAACTGACATTGATTATCATCCAGGGACGGGAATATTCCATCATTGTGTCAAGCTCAGCTTTCGTCAGAAGATGCAACGACGTGGCGGCATTCATCATACACGCCGCGGCTTCGCTCCTACCTTCACATCAGCGACAATGGGTACCTGGCAGACTGGAAGAAGAGCGTGCATAGAGCGGCTACCACAGGCATTCGAATCCTGAGCGACGGCATATAACTTCCTTTAGTTAGCTCGTCTCCAGAATATACTAGCTAGCATTACTTGTTAGACAGAGCCAGCCCACCGTTGTATTCCTGAACGAAGCAAACTTGGATTTTTTCCGTTTCCGAGGTGATTCCGATTCGTGGGAGGATCAATTCACCTTACTTGGTCGTGAATGGACGCAACCGTTGTAAGTATGCCCTATCATATTGAAGTTCAACGAAGCTGCAAAGGAGCATGCAGTGGAGATGATGAAGTTGAGTGAGGTACTCACCTCAAGTCAGAAATGCTAAACACGAGAGTGTGACCGTGTGACGAAACCTGTAATAAGGCACTCTCAGACGAGTTCTCAAACGGTAGAATTCAATGCTTAGATTTTTTCGTTGCTGCATGCAACTTACCATGTCCGACTCGTCCTACTAAGTAAGAAGTATTGGTGGATCCTTGTATAACCAAACGAAAATAACGATAAGCAGTCTTGACTAAGCGCGACGATCAGGCCTCGCATGGTACAGCCACGGTAAAAATCCCTTGTTGAGGAAGTAGGGGTTTATATTTATATTCTGATCGATACACAGCCCATATCTGAGGCTGAATTTTGATGGATGGATTCTACGTATTTGATGTAACTGATATCAGGTGGATACTCAAAAACGAAGTTGCTAAACGGGCGGTGTAAAATCAACCTGGAACTCTATTGGATCTACTCTTTTCTTTTCTTCTTTCTGGAATCTTTCCCTCCCACAAGGAATGAGCGGATCTCGTTGGAGGATGGAGGGCAGACGGAGTTGTTGTAGTACGAAGGGATGATGGCTTGGGTTGAGACTCAGATTCAGATTGGGGATTCTGTGACTCGAATATATATCCTCCTTGAACATTACTGACACGCTCATCAGCTATAATATAATCAGCATGATCAGCCTTCTCTGTCGACTTTGTCATCATGCCCGTAAGGAGTGCGAGTACAGATACTGCTACGAACGCAAACACCATCAACACAAGTACGGTGAGTGCTAGGTCTGCTGTGGTAGGCACCACACTCTCAAGAACATAGCTTAGCATCACTCGCTTACTTATCTATACAGACTAGGTCAACCATACTCCAAAACACAATTCATTCCAAGAAAAGGAATACAAAAGGTTTCAAACTGATTGAATAGATGCTTTCTGAACAACATATGCGAGTCAATGACAACAAATGCTTTAGCATTATGACATCAAAAGTAAAATGAAAGGGACCTGTAACAGACGGTATGTTGCATCCTTCTACTTAGAGAAGACTTCCAAGATGCCATGGTCCTCAGGAGAAGAAAGCGGAAATACAAAAACGATCGAAACAATCTGCATAAATGGGACATGAATTTGATCAGAGTGCGGAGCTAAGTGGGGGGGTAATAAAGCTTACAGATAAAGGTGTGCTTTCTGTTTGACTGCTACTGTTCAGTAGTATTCACGCTTCCAAGTTTGGTCAGGGTAGCCATCGGTCTCCCTCTTCCAAGATTGGGTAGGATAACCGTCAGTCTCCCTCTTCCAAGATTGGGTAGGATAACCGTCAGTCTCTCTCTTTCAAGATTGGGTAGGATAACCATCGGTCTCCCTCTTCCAAGTCTGGTCAGGATAGCCGTCGGAGGTAACATCCGAAGAACAAGTATGAGCATCCACATATATATATTTGCAATACTAGTACTTACACCCCGTGCCTCGACTGCAGCACGTTGCAATCGGGCCTTCAGTAAAATTCATATCCGATCAGTTGCAATTGGTGACCAATGAACAATCTAGGAGCTGACTCACAGCAGGAAGGGCGATTACTACAGTTGCAGCTGCGACGAAGAAGAGAAGAGAAGAAAACTGCATGATGCTGGATCTTGTGTTGACACGGTTAGGGAATCCCTTAGATGTTATAGCAAGAAGTGCACCTTTGATGTGGGCGAGCCCAAACGTTTTCACGCCATGGTGTGCCCATGTGCTCTGGATGTCGCCCATGTGCTCTGAACGTCACTCGTGTGTTCTGAACGTCACTCGTGTGTTCTGAACGTCACTCGTGTGTTCTGAACGTCACTCGTGTGTTCTGAACGTCACTCGTGTGTTCTGAACGTCACTCGTGTGTTCTGAACGTCACTCGTGTGTTCTGAACGTCACCAAGCGACAAAGGCAGATCCACTGCTTCCTGCAACATACATACCCTGTAACAAATGAATGCTGAAAAATAGAAGAGAGCGATCAATGGCACTCCTGATAAACTTCCGGCAGTCCGTGCGCTTTCCCCTGGAAAAGTACACGAGATGTCAATCGAGCTTTTCAGATGTCCCTACTCACCTCCACATTTGCTACTCATGAGCCATTGACACTTAGAGCACATTACACGGTGGAGCACTTGTTGACAGTAGTAACCCGAGTGCTCATCTCCCTCACATGGAAACAAAGGGCTACCTAGCGAACCCCTCTCTGCCCCTTATCATCAAAAGGCACCTTTCTCGCTTTGCTGTATTGTGTCAAGGAAAGTAATTTGTACCCAAACAACAGGAATGAAGAATGCATTGTGAGAAGATGTGAGTTGACCGGCATGGATACAAAAACTGTCAATGAATCTCGCCGAGTTTGATTTAACAGAAGTCAGGCTCCACAGAATAGAAAGACACTGTGACAAGCTATTTTGACTCACGCACATGCTCATGATCATCAGGCACCGCAACTGATTGACGTGTGCTTATTACCTTGCTTGCAAGGTCTCTCGCAAGTCATAAGTGTCCCAGTTAGTTTCACACTTCAGACCGTGCTCTGATCATGTGTTTGATTTGGGGCGTAGATTTAACAGTGCTAGGGAATAGCCATACTTATTTGACGCAATTTTGTCGCTGATTGTGGGAGATGGGTAAGGCTTCTCTCACAGCATAAATAGATTAGACATAAGTGTGATATTCCCATACTTCATGCTGCAAATCGGTTGCGTGCCCAACAAGTGCAAGGCGCTTATCATGGTTCGGACTTAAGGTACCATACCCTGTCTCGCCAGCATTGCAGCCAAAGTTTGACGTCTGCGTCACCCAGCGCATCTATCCCACGGCGTAAAGTTGGTGACCCTGACCATGCTTCATCTGAAGACATCTTGACGCCCCTGAACATCAGATATGATCCGTCCATTGTGCGGTCTTCCCTTGCCCGTCGGACGTGCCGCAGGATGGTTAAAGCTGGGTCTTCGAGCTTGACTCCCATCGGTGGATAAGGAATGGCGTAAAACCTTCCCTCGAGTTTAGCCATCCATTGTGAGAGGGGAATTAGTGGTAGATTGAGCTCTTCGCTGATGGAACGAATAAGGGAGAGCGAAGAGATTGGAGTCGGATGTGCGATGTGAACATGAGTCGAAGAAGAATCCCGCATCTCTGCTACTGCTTCCGCAGCGGTATCCACAGGTATCCAATGAAGCTCCTGTGATATGTCAACGTCAGAGGGTTGAGTGATACGAGGTAAACAAACAAACGTGTTACCGACCTCATCGATATGCGGAAGCACCTCCAAGTCAACGCTGAGTTTGACGATCATCGGAAAGTGTTCACCGTCTCTCCAGCGTCCATTCGACGCACCGCATAACTGACCGACCCGGACGATTATGGGACGCAACGGGGTATTTGATGCTGCAGCTGAGAGGATCTGCTCTCCAATCCACTTCGCTTCTCCGTAGACTGCGTCTTGGGAACTCATGGAACCCTTGAGGGCGACTGGAATTTCTTCTTGCTTTGTATTTTGTGTCGGTGTGTCGGGTTTGCGCGAAGGATTTCCTAAAGCAGCCAGGTGTTTACTGTGCAAGGCGTCGGTTGTGCTGATGAACAAGAAGCGTGGTGGATCAGGAAGGGGGCTGGACAGTGCGAAGTCAATGAGACTACGTAGGATGCGAAAACTGCCATCGAAGATAGTGATAGGTGAGTTGTCCTCGTAGGAGCATAACCATGCATTATGGACGATGTGCGTAACAGAAGCACGAAGCTGCTCATACAGCTCTTGGGATAACCCGAGGTTATCCTGGGTCATGTCCGCTTCCAGGTATGTCACCTTTCGATGACGGGCAAGACGGGAATCCAATCCAGACGCTCGGAACAACGCTGCATGTCTATCCACCATTGAGGCAGGTCTGCTTTTCTTCCGATCAAGACAGTATATCTGGAAAATATGGGGGTCCTGCACAAAACGTGCCAATAGATTTACGCCAAAGAGGACAGTCATACCTGTGACCAGGATGACATGATCCTCAGTGGACGGTACAGAGGGCTGATATTGTGGGAAAGACGAGGTGTAGGACTTGAGCGTTTTCGTGATCTGGAGATAACGGGCCAGATTCGATTCAGTCCGGCGACTCATAGACTCTCGCACAACGCGAGATGCGAAACCTGCGAGAGCAGATATCGTACTGTATTGGTAGACGAGGTTTCCAGAAAACTTGCGGTTTATCAATTTTGGCACTCATTTGGAGGGCATGGAAAAGTATCATGCGAATACGTGTCGCGATGAGGCTTGATACGAGTATAGGGGATAAGACCAGGAGTGTCAAGATGCATGAAGGTACGCACCTGTCCACGCCATAGCTGAACAGGTCAGCATCAGCGTCGATCCTCTTGCCCATTACAGCGGCAATGATTCCTCGAACAAATGTAAGCGAGTTTTCAGGACTCCATATCTTAGGAGGTTTTAGGACCGTTATTGTATGTTCCCGTTCGATGGTCGAGTAGAGTGAGTTTATCTCGTCCTTGTAATCGAGTAGGATAGCTGCTCTGTCAATATTGCCTCCAGATGAACGAAGGAATAATTTCGTCGGCGGTGCGATGATAATCATCTGGATGACATTAGTACACATCAATGATCTTTCGAGCTTATGTAGGGAGGGGACGTAGAACCATGACGGTAAGTCGAAAGTCTTACCAGAAGACGACACACGAGGGAGAACGACGGATTTCTCAATTGCAACAATGGATTAACAGCACTAAGTTTGACCATGCCAGATCGGTCACAATTCACACCATAACACAGCAAAGCTGTCCAGAGTCCACGACGCCATGGAAGCTTGGCAAGTTGATGGGATCAACAAACCAGGCCCCCGGATAATCCTAGCTCCGGGATTTATGTCCAGACAAAATTCGTCCAAATGGGCCAATTTTGTCCGGATTGAACCTGGGTTCCCCTCCTCGGTACCCATTAGCGGGTCTCAAACCCCACAGCCGAGCAACTAGTTGCACGTAGTGAAGTGGGATGGCACTTACCACACCAACTAGTCGCCAGCTTGATACCCGCTCTTTTGTCCGGACAGGGTCTTTTTTTTTTTCAGAAAGGGCTCGTTTTCATCTGGATAAAGGGTATGGGTCTTCCCCCCCCCTGTAGCGTCGTCTCTAGGTTATGAACACTGTATTCGACATATATAATTAATCCTGATCCTCTAAAGCTTTCGCTCATTCGCGGAAAAGCTGCCCAGCATGCATGATATTAAGTTCTATGGCTTGTGAGGTTTCAAACACATCGTAAGTAACCTGTGAGAGCTCAACCATACCAAAGTTATTTGCTTTGGGATGGTCATGGCTTCGTAGGATACTGAGGAATGCTGTCGAGGGTAGAAGTGCAAGCTCACGACAATGGAACTGGGATGTGGCATCCGTATATGGTGTGAACTGGTTGCGAAGTTGTTATAGGTGCTTCATACGAGCGCTGAGAGAACTAAGGCATACCTTGGGCAACTCTTAAACCATTTCTCTGATTTAAATTGATTTTTGTCAAGCCCTGGTTTACCTTTGGTGGATCTTTGACGCAGACGATACCAAAGTCACCGCATTGAAGCGGACGAAGTTGACTGATGCCAGCAGATGCAACTAGACTCCAGAGAGGAATGTCCGCACGTCGGAAAATCTGGGATTTAGCCTTGCGCACGACTTTGCGAGACACCATAGCTGCATTTGCAGCATTTCCCGGTGCATATTCTATGAGCTGTGTGGCGTATCCAGTCCATCAAACCGTCCGATTGATACCTTTGATATGTCCATCTTGGGGCTGATACTCCTTGAGAACATCCTGGAACTCTCGAACCAGCTCATGTCGCAGAGATACGGGTTTTGATTCTGAAGCACCTCTCTGTTGTTCACCAGTAGATCAACATCCTTTCTTCGCTTGCACTGTCTCATTCGTCTCATGAAGTTTGACAAGAGCTGAGAGATCATGGAGATCGGGTGCGAAAGAACTAGTTCCGACTGGTTTGTTTGATACATCAGGAATACAGACGGGCGGGAGAGTTTGCGTGGTTTCAAGGAAATGCTGAATATGTTCAGACTGACGGGCTGAGGGTTAACGTTCATCTTCGAGCGCTACTGCTTCTACATCATTGTCAGTGTATGAAACGTAATTACTAACGCAGGTTGATCAAATTTCTATAGTGAGGCAAAATGTAGTGATTACGGTGATGAGCACACAAACAACCCCGATCACAGCTATCCGCCCGACCATAAGTCGGACAAAATCCATTCCATTCAAATCCTTATGTCCGGACCCGGCTCAAGGTATGCACGAGCCTCCTGGCCATGTCCGGATGAGGGCATCTGGGTTACTCCCACTTCTGACCTCAGATGAACACCCTCCAGAGGCTAAATTTTGTCCGGATCTGGTCCTATGTTACCTAGGGATTATCCGGGGGCCTAATCCATGGCACCTGGAAATTTCAATGTATCTGATTGACATCATGGAACTACAAAAATAGTTTACACTCAATTTAGGTTTTTGTTAGGCGAAACTTTGAGAAATGCAAGAAACTCTCCGCATCACAACGATAACGGAGGTCCAGTGAGTTTTGCTGTTGGACAAGAGAAGACAAATAGTTGTGGAAAGTGATTGATCCCCCAGTGAGTAAGACCGGAAATTCAGAGCCTCCGCGAAGCTACCTGAGTACTATGTAGCATGATCGACAGTCTCGGATGATCGCCGTGGACAATGACACAGCCTGCTGCCAAGAAGTCTCGGCTACTAAGTAGGATCATCTGCACACAACGTCTCCACAATCCACCTCCACGTTTGTCATTCAGTGACATTCAGAGCACATGTATGTGCCATGTTGTCGTCTTTGATACCTGTGATTACACCGTCCCACACCACAACATGAGAACGCGGTGCTAGTGTTATCACCTCATGCATAAAAAAGGGCTCTTTTCGCCAAGGAATTTCGGTGCAACACTCCTCCCATACAAGGTCAAATACCGTGCAGTTTTCTCGTCTTCTCTTAAATGTGACTGCCGCGGTTGCGGTGGTTTCCCTTCCTTCTGTAAGTTCTCATCCTCATCCCATCATTTTATTCAAAGTGTACTAACACTACACTCTCAATGCAAGTATGAGGCGAATGAAAAGCCTCAAGGTCGTGTGTCTGGACCCTGACGTCCTTCTCGCCTTCTCTACCCCTGTTGCGAATGAAAAACATCAAGGTCGCGTTTCCGGAGATCCTGACATCTTTCTAGCTTTCCCCACCGCCTTGTAGATGCATCAATCAGCATCCTTCACAATATCCATTTTATCCATTATCTCTCTTATCATGAATCTTATTTTATTGTACTTACTCCTACTCTGACCCAGCCTTCGCTCTCAAGATTTGTTTCCGATGAACGAACAAACATACCACCCTTACTTCGGTGGATACGTTCTACCGAATTCTTTTTCTTCTGAACAGTTCGTTCTCAGCCGTTGGTATTGTTTGTGGGGCTTCAGTGGGCGTCGTTGAATGTCGCAAGATTCTTGCGTGGATAGCAATGGCTTGTAGGATTTTCCGAAGAAGCATTCATACCATGTAGTTTTCGTTTCCGTGTGTAGTAACTTTGGTTCCGTTATACATCCCTGGTGTTAATTCAGTTCAGAAGGTTTACAACTATCAGCGTGATTTCCGATCATTAAAAGGATTTGCACCCCGTTCGTACTCTTTGGGTTCGTATCTGTACCGGTACTTACACTCCTCCCTGTGGACATGATAACAAAGTCGATGAACGATGGACGTTCGGTGAAGAAACGAAGCGTGTCAATAGCATTCAAGGGGGATGAGTATTTGAGTCATAGATTCCCAGTCCGAATCCGAGTCTCAATCCAAATTACCATTCCCTTCGTACTATACATCCATCGAGAGTCACTCACGCGCACGCACCGCGCGAGAGTAAGATGCGAGAGAAAACAAAATAAAATGACAGAGATCATTTACTCTGTCGTAACTATCCATCAAGATTCGGATCTGACCGGGACCGTAGTACACTGGCACCTGTAAAAGCTCAAAAATTGACTCTCCGATACTATAGAGGACCTGGGGGAACTGCGCTGACAGAATCACGTCAACTATCACATCTTTAGGGAAGAAGTATCACCGTATGTCCCAATGGAATGGATTGTTACGAGGAAGAGGTAAGAGTCTCTGTATACTATCTTCTCAGACCTGCTCATAACACCTCTAGAACACGTCATCTGCCTGTAGTCACTTGTTCCCACACATGCGTGGATTACTACCGCTGTCTACCACTCGCTGATCGCTGCCAATGGGAGATTTCACTCACACGGTGTCATCCATGATGACATTAGTTCGACCAACATACCGTTCTCACCTTTGAACAGCAGACAAAGGTAGTCATGCCGGACAAGATGTGTGCTTGTTATTGTCGTGAGTGGGTTGATGGCTATGAGATTGAGGAGGCGTAAATGGCGTCGAAGCATTACTTACGAGGTCATACGGTCATGGGCCGCGTTGGTTTTAGAGATGAGAGGATCCACGTCAAGAATCGGAGAAAGAACCCACCTGCCATGATGTCCTCAGGTTGGGGTTCAACGCTGTTGAAGCCCGTTTGTGTACAACCTCGTATGATTTCGAGTCGAAAGATGGAGTCTTGGCATGACCGGCGGAGAAGTATTCGACTGATACATTATGATCGCTGATGGTGTGATATGACATTCGAAGTGGAAAATACTTCCGCACGTACGACAGTGCAGCACATGATGATGGAATCTTTCGTAAAGTCGTGTCGGACCATCCAAGTAGACGGAAGAATAATTCGCTTTCTTTTTGGTTTAACGGTGTTACTAGGTGAAGCTCTGGTACATCATGCGGCACTCACAAGTATGATATGAGACTCTGGGCATCACAACAGCAATGAAGATATACCACCGACAATCCTCGTAGTCGCACGAAAGGAGGGAGAAAAATACCTGATGGTTATCGACCTATCTGTGAAGACTCTGAATGCAAAGCTTCTGTCAAGCTCGTTGGGTGTGTAGACCAAACTGGACTCGAACATAATTAATGATCGACAGTTTTGTATCAGGTTTCCTGAGACGATCGCTGAGCCCATTAACGCGTTGGTGAGGGTGTTACCTGTATACATACTGGTGAGTTGCATTGTTCAGTGATGTTCACCATATCTCCTCGGTTACAGCGCAGAAACTCGATCACCGTAATTCAGCGAGCAAATGGCGTCAACGATAGACGGGTATTGTGTCCGTTAACATGAAGCAGGTCCCCCATTCGGGGTCATCCAATTTCAGACGGTGTTTGGAAGCTGACGCCTTTCCAAGCCTCACGACAAGACACGTAATCTCGTGCTCACCTCCGTGTCGTGTTCCTCGCTCGATGACATGTACAGCACATGCACACGCCAGGGTGTTGTGTTTCACACATGTGACTCCATGTGCACCATCAGGATGAGCATGAGAATGGCATGCAAGTGTCACCTTATGGGCTTCCTCGCATAAAAAGGCATCCTTCTCGTCATAATGTCCAAGCGACTCCTCCACTATACAAGGTCTAATACAATGCAGCTCTCTCCTCTTCTCTTCGTCGTGTCTGCTGCAGCTCTAGTGCTTGCCATTCCTGTTGTGAGTCGATCTCTTCGTTACCTCGGCACACTCCGATAACACAGTGAGACGGGACTGATCGAATTGAATTTTGTCCATAGGCAACTGCAGGGGAACCCCCTGAGGCTACACCACGTGCCGTAAGTTCTCGTACTAGTCACACCGTTCAAATTTGTTTCCTTGTTCTGATACTATTCTATCATTGCAAGTATGGCTATGTAGACCAGAAGCGCGTCGTCTCTGACTGTCTCGGGCCAATAGCCACCGAATACCCTTCCAAGCGCCAAGGCCATATCTACGGAGATCTCGAAGAACTTCAGGCAGTCCCCACTGAACAGATTTGCTAGCTATGTTAAACGAAAGTTTGGAAATATCATTTTTGTCATTTATCGCCCTTTCGGTAAGTCATGTTTCGTTTTACTTCGTCCCCGGCACTCTAACCAAGACCTCGCTATCCAGCTTTGTTGATTGGGACGCTGGTGACGGTAGCTTGTAGAATTTTTTCTCTTTGTTGAATAAATTTCATTTCAAGAATAGCGGGATCATATGTTTTGGTTACTACGACTAGCTCGGAGTCTAAGTCAACTATCGATGTTCCCGGTGGTGCACAAAAAGGTATGGGGAGTGTGGCCTTACTCGACATCAACTTCAGTGATTCTGAATCAAAACTGCCTTCTCCGAGTCGCACGACGAAAGTCAAGTTGGATTGTAGTATGTACTAGAGTTTGATTGAACCCGTTGATCGATCTTTCCAACTTCCAGCAAGTACAACTAGTTTTTGAATCGGGCATGGTCAAGTTCAAAGCTAGCAGGTCTAATGAGAGTGCTATATGTACGGACTTGGGAAGAGAACTTCAACATGAAGCTCGACGTTCTACGTCCTTTCTTCGACCATCAAGTTATGCTGTAGTCGCTAGACACCGACCTCTTCTGCCAGTGAGTCGCATCCATATTGAATTGTCGTCTACACACTCGTCATCGGACTCACTCAGTGCACCCCTTGTTCAAGTTCTGCAGTCATACCACGCTCATTGTCTACTTCAGAGTCTAAATATCCCAGAGAAGCAACCTCGTCGAGCCATTCCGTTTCAAACATCATCTAGTCAACAAGCACAGCTACAACAACTGACATCCTAATGTACATCTTCACGATTCCTTGACCGTACCATCTGAACCAACATGTCGAAGCATGCTCTTTAAGAACAGTATGGAACCCCAGATGAATCATATCTGCAAGTAGCCGCTCCACAGTGCGAGATAGCGACGATCGTGCGCGCGCGCGCGCGCCCCCCCCCCCCCCCCCCCCCCCCCCCCCCCCCCCCCCCCCCCCCCCCCCCCCCCCCCCCCCCCCCCCCCCCCCCCCCCCTATAATATGCCTTGACGAGCATTCAAGAGACTACCCGTTACGGGTCGGAGAGCGAGGAGGGCAAATGTAGTGGTGAAGAGAGTAGCAAAGGCCTTCATATCGGTATGTAGAACGTTTCTGGAACGTTGGCTTAATGTGTGACGTCTGACTCAGAAGAGCGAGACGGAGAGGCTTATATACTGAAGCTTCAAAGCGATGATGCGGCATCATAACCAACATAAACGCAATGTCCTAGATACGACAATAACTCGACGGGGCAGAGCTTTTCGGCGCAATCAATGTTCAATCAGCATCGCCTTGCACCCAAGGCTAGGCGTTACGACAACGAAACGGCAAGGCAAACATGCTATGTACGTACTAGTAACGGCTGGAGACTAATCGTATGGCGTCGGTCTTGTTTCTGTGTCCCGGAGTGACGTACCCTCATGGCGTATGAACCCCTACCTTGTGGAGCTTGGACGACCATCCTAACTCTGAATGGTATTAATGCAATTGTCATCTCATCTCAGTTCGCTGGTACGCAGCAGCAGCGCTCAAGGAACCAAAAGGTGATCCCATCCTTCGACCAGCGCTGGGACGAGAGAGCAGTGTTCATGTATGTCCATCGTCAGTGAAATTCGGTTTGATGCACTCGTGTTATGAACCTCACTTCAGGGTAGTACCATGCTCGTGTGACATCTCAAGGCTCGTATTCAACTTCATGCCCTCTTCCGGAACTCTCATCGAACGGCAATTCTGGCCCCTTCCCAGACATTTCTTCGGCGTCATGTATGATTCCGATCATGTTCAAGACCATTATCAAACTAATAGAGGTCCTCGGAGGCGCGAATTCTCCGATGTACATGCTGTGGTTTTCACACACCGAATACTGCGATTAATGTTCGATCATGCAAGGCAGAAATCCACGCTCGGTAAAACATTCATATCCAGGACAGAAATCTTAGCGTTGATCTCCCTTGGGCACCAGATGACAGATTGCCACTGCCGTTTTCATCACACCCAGGTTCATTCATATCTCAGGCTTGTCCCGCTCCGAGTCGTCCCAATAAAGTTTTCATCGAATCGTCTCTCCATCTCTCGGAGCCGGACACATTCTCGACCGTTGTACCAGCATACACCATAGTCACATTTAGAGAGAGAAATTGACGCTCCCGCGGTACCCGTCATCAACGCAGGAACTCGTCAGCCTTTCAAGAAGGTGCTGCTTCCCCTATGGATCCCAGCGTCCCCAAATGCTATACTAATATGCTGTAAACTTGGAAGTTTGAGAACCAGCTAACTCCATCGTTTCTCAGGCTGCGGACGCCCGTGTTACGTTCCAAAAGTCAATGTATTTTTTACCAAGATAGTAGTCGGCTCGCGAGACCCACCGGCAATACTCAGACTGAGCTCAGCGCAAGCATCGACTCCACCTCCCCCAAATGACAATGGATAATACATTCAATACGCTACAGGTCACGTTCAAGACTCTACGATACAAATCAACCCAAGACGTTTACATCGCGCTCTGAACCCATTCTAGAAAACCAAACAACACCAAGTCCGAGTCCGAGTCCTTCCCCTCAACCGTCTCCCATCTGTATGCCAGTGTCCGAATCAGAGCGCCATCGTGATCCCCATCAGAACCGGCCAGATCACGAACACAAGTCTAAACTTGAACTTTTCAAAGTCAACACTTCGTCGACCCGTATTTTTCTTCTTTTGTCCATCCATCGGTGTCTGACCTCCCGGATTCGGACTCGGCGGAGGCAACACCCCCGAGGGTATACTAGTCCGGAAACTCGTCGTAGTCGCCGAAGCCATCTTCGTACTACCACTACTCATTCCGGACATCGCGGTAGTACCACTCGGGAATGCAGCGCCTGCCCCACCAGATCCACTCGCTATACCCGTCTTCGTAGCCGCATCGGTGCTCTGCGTATTGGAACTCGTGTTGGCGGGCATGATGGCAAAGTCGGCAGAGAAGACGATCGTGTCTGTCGGTTTATTGGTGATGAAACGAAGCGTGCTGGTGGCGTTCAAGAGGATCAGGATCAGTACTCGACGCCACAATCACACAACATCCAACACCGAGTCCCGATCCGCGTATATCCCCGCGTATCCTCCATCCTCCGAGGAGACCCAAGCCACGCATCGCGGGAGTCCAAGCAGCCCAAATCCCAGACATCGGATGCGCGCTCAACCAACGTCTGCCCAATATCAAGAAAACAGAGTACGTACTACTTTGACCCGTCCCTCAAAACCGACTTCGGCACCGTCACCTGTACCGACTTCGATTGCGGATCCACGCCCGACGCCAACTGCATCACATACGTCTATCTCGTCCCAATCCCAAATCAAATTGAGATTTAAATTCGACTCATCGATTGAAAACGTCCGTTCCGTGCCCCGCGGAAGAATCGTCCATTCGAATGTTCGCGTTCGTCGTCATCCGATTCGCATTCAACAATTCCACCATCGTCCCCATTTCCATTCCAAATTCCCGTTCCAAAACACCCATCCACCCACACATACCAAAAAAAACCAGTACCGAAATTGCGTGAGCACCCAATTTCACTAACAAAAGAAAAAGGCAACCCCCACTCACATCCGTATTCCAATACAACATCACATTCACCCCACCCATCACGCTCAACTGCGGGTATTGCCAATCTTCGACCCAACTTATCAACATGGGTTGATCGGCGGACCAAACGGTGGCTTGGATGGGTTGGGTTGGGTAGATCGAGGCGGTGACGGTGACGAGCGGAAAGAAGGGGAGGGAGAGCAGCGAGAGGAGGGGGAGGAAAGGGAGGGGGGAGGAGAGAGAGAGGAGGGAGGGCGACATCTTTGCGGCGGGCGAGACCTGACGTTGGTGTCGGTGTCGGCGTTGGCGTGTCGGACAGCGGGGCTTGGGAAAAGGAGTGCAGCTGCGAACGGTTCGCGTGTCGGACAGCGGGGCTTGGGAAAAGGAGATGCAGCTGCGAACGGTTCGAGATTCAGAAAGCCAACAAGGAGAGATACAGTCCCGCTGTAATGAAGACAATCCAAAAATGACACGAATCAAGATGGCGAGACGTTTTTTTCTTCGTTGACGATTGAGTCGCGTGGGGGTGATAGTAAGAATATGAGATGGAAAAATCAAGGAACGACGCGACGCGACCAGGGTCACGTGTTTCAGAAATCAACATCCTCCTACCTCTCCTCTTGAGAGGTTTCTGTAACTCGTCATCACACACACATGCATATAACAACACTTGAGATTGTCGAAAACAACTACGTTAATCTATCCAATCATTCCAACTTCCTATAGCCCCAGCCAACAAAGAGCGAGAGACAAACAGAAAAAAGAGACAGAAAGAAAAGACAGAAAGACACAACCGAGTACACCGAAACTGATTATACTACACCATACTCTCTTCTTAGCATACTTTCCGGAGACGAAATGACAGAGAAAAAAAATACACAACCAATCAGTGGTGGTGCGTCGCAATGTCGTGAAAAAAGAGATATCAACTTGACTCTTGAGGTGGAGACGTCCAGGGACAGGGCGAGAGAAACAATCAGACACAGCACCACCGCATCATCACATCACCCTCTCCTTTGCCTCCACAGCTCTCAACCAAATCTCCCCCGGTCGACTGAAAACCACCAATCAACGAATCAGCACACATACGCCACACAATCCATATGAATCACACCACTCACCTCTTCTCCCTCAAAATCCGCCATACCCGCCTCCCCTCCTTCTCCCTCTCAACTCTCATCTTACTCACCACATCCGTCCCTCTCGGTGGAAACACCCCATTCCCGCACCTCTCTTGAAGATCAGCCAACCCTTCATTCGTACCTTGCGCTTCAACAACAACTGTCCCGTACCAGCCAGGATCAATATAAAATCCCTCCACATTCGGAATTGGAATTCGAAGCGCTCGGACACGTCCTTGGCCCTGAGTTGAACTCTGACCTTGACTCTGAGAAGGTGTAGGTGGAACGGGCGGTCGAATCGTAAACGTAGAACGATGAACCCATCGAACGACATCATGCAATGCCCCGTGTGGCGTCTCCGTACGAGCTCTCTCCTGCAACAACTGCAAATTCGCCGCGATCTCTCTTCCCCAGGGACTCACATCAACATAAACAATCGGATTACAATGCGGATTATGTGTCGCAGATCCACCAGTCCGAATAGAGCGATGGAAATACGATGGGGAGAACGCCAAACTGTGCAAGTACGGCGATATTTCTCCGACCCTCGAATACTTGTAATCCAAGTCCTGATAGAAAAAGGGGAGAAAAAAGAGCCAACGTTAACGCGTGAAACGCAACACCACAACAGGAAACGCATCACTCACCACAAGATAGCTCCCATCCCAAATCAACCTCCCCAAATTCCCTTCATCCCCAACAGCAACATCCCATACCACATCCCCAACTCTCAACATCTTCAACACCCCACTCCTCTTCAACTCCGCCTCACACTCCAACACACTCGTGTCCGATAGCCATTCCCCATCCGGCGACGGCACAAACACCCTCAACACAGGCGCACGTCCAACTTTGAACAACGGAGATCTAAATCGACCATTACCAGATCCAACCGTTTGCGCCCTCGTATTCTGACCCTCGTTTCGACCGTGTGAATGGTGATGCGAATGGGACGACGTAGGCGACGCTGCTCGACTCGACACACTTGGTTGTCGATGATCAGATCGCGTCGAACCCGCGTTCGCGTTTTGCTGATGATGATTTGATTCCACAGAGGGCTTCATCCGCACATACCGAGATTCCGATTCAGCTTGCGCACGAAGACGAAGCACGATACGCGTGTAAGCACGCGTAGTCAACGCTAAAGAGAGTATATCGATATCTGGTCCATCGGAACCTGACATAGACCCAGAACCAGAACCAGACGGATCTCGGCCCGCGGATTTCGGTTGCAAATATGCTGTCGCAAGCCGTGCATACTGGTGTACCGGCATCGACACACCTCTCAGATAGTTATTCAGATCCTGCAAATACCGTATAAGCGACATGCGACACCAGCGAACAACAAAAGAACGCCTTCAAAACGCACCTTGAGAGACAATGGAAGCGGTTCGGCCCATTCATAACTCCATTTCGAATACCCAACCGTATCGAGATACCGTTCCAACACGAATTCACGGAGAACTCGACTTTGGAATAATTCCCGGATCTGCTTGTTCGCACTATAGAGTGCTAGCCACTCGGGGTAAGCCAAATGCGGGAGAAGCAACGGCAAAAGGTTGGCGTCGGACATGAACGCCACGATGGGGAAATACGTTGGAGGTGGAGACGGTTCACGAGGTGGCACATCTTCCTCGACTTGCTGTTCGCCTGCTTGCACGCCCTCGTCGTGCATCAATCGTGTCTTCGCAATCGCCTCGACGACATCAGCTGGCGGTGACTTTTCCAACCACTGACCACGACGTTGCTGACGCGCCGCTTTGTAGTCATCAGGGGAAACAGGCGTGGGTGGTAGTTCGGGTACTGGTGGCGGTGTACTCGGCGTCTTTGGGCGAGATGCCTTGTCCTGTTCCTCGGCTCGAGTCGCATCCTCTTCCCTACATTCTCCAGGTGCATCCGGCAAATCCTTGTCAGCATTCGAAGGCGTCCTTGCCCTCGGTTTAATCATCTGAACACCTTCAATCTTGGCAAAAGGATCATCATCAAGGAATAACGAATCACCCGGTTCTGTGTGAACCTTGTGGGAAGGTGTGCTGGGCCGTTGAGGCGTGGTGGGACGTGCCTTGGTTAAAACACGTGGTTTGGATGTTTCAGATCCCGCATCACCCCTGGATGTAGAACGCTCCATCGCCGTTCGTACGGCCGACAAACTGCTCTTGCTCGTTTTGCGTGGGAGAGGAGAGAATTCAGAGGTGTCATGACCATGGGTATCTCCTGAGAATGTACGATAAACACTAGGTGACAAGGAAGCACTAGAAGCACTGCGAGAACGACGTGGGTGGTCGAGAGGCGCGTATTCTGCCGGTGGGGAGGGATAGGAAGTCTGAACGACGGGTGACGAGGACACGGGTGGTCTGCTCGCGGTATCGGAGGGTGGTGGCGTGGGTTGTGCATGGAAGATCAATGGCCCCTTGCGGAGCTGACCCGACAACTCTGCACCCGCCGAACGCAGCGCGTCGAAGAGCATCGGAGTGCGTGAGAATGATTCTGAGGATTCGACGATGGAGACAGCGCTCGAGACAGAAGTTTGCCGTACGAGTGCACGGTTGTAGCTGGTAGGGGGAGCAGATGGCGCGGTGGAAGGGCGTTGAACGCGTAACGGAACGGTGTTGGACGCGAAATTGCGCGAGGGACTATTCCCAGGATGGCCAATGGATGGAGAGCGAGGAAGACCAACGCCAGAAGACTGGTTAGTTGAGAGACCCTGCTGGGGTTTATATGTAAAGCGCGTTAGTCTGGAAAATATCATGTAAGGTCTCAGATCTTTACGAACCAACTGCGATGGACCGACGGAATCTAAGCGCTTAGAATCACTGACGTCAATTACCTAATCCAAGCGTGTGGTTAGTGCGCGCGAAGACCAACAGAAATAAACAAATGGCGGGTCACTGGCCCGCCTCGAAGGAATGTATTGAGCGCAAAGTGGGACGACCTCGCCGGGACGATAATCACCGAACTGAAACGTTCGCACTACCGACGCCGGGTAGTATGACCCCGGAGATGTACGCGAGGTGACTGATGCGAATGCCACCATAACTATTTAGAGATGTGTGCTTGGTGTTACTTACCTCGGTAAGAGGCGGGATAGAGCTAGCGGAAGTGGATGTGGCATAAGATCCGTTGGTCCTGCGGGTGGCATCGGTGTGGAGACTACTGGAAGAAAGACTGGAGGAAGATCCAGATTTGTTCTTCAGACTGGGCTGACGTGATTGAGGGAGTTGGATGACCGTGTGGGGATCTTGAGAAGTCGATGTGGGCGCAGTTTGATTACGGGTTGGGAGTTGTGGAGATCGAAATTGATTGACGACAGAGGTAACGTTTGCTGCAGATAGGGATTCTTCGAAATCGAAGTTTGATGAAAGGGGACTTTGTCCGCGAACCACGGCAGTATGATTGAACGGGCAGGCGACAGTCGAAGAGACGGATTTGGGTTTGTGTGAGAGGGGCTGGTTGCCACGTGATTCGCTCTTTGGAGGGGGGACCGGAGGAAGAGCGCGTTCCTGTCGAGGGTCACCAGTAGGGCGTTTGGGCTCCGTAGCAACCGGGCTCGGAGTCGAGAGTGCGGTATAATAAGTGGTTGCAGCAGAAGCGTTGCTAGCTATAGTCGAGATGAGAGGTCAGAGTGGCATTCTAAGACGTGGGTCGGAATGAACGGACCCGATAATTTAATAGACTGGGGTTCTGGAGGAGCGTCGTGCTGATGATGGGGCGCGCTCTTGTCGAGAGAGAGAGCGAGAGGGGTAGCGCTATCTAAGCGAGGTATGCTAGGGGCTGTGGCGTAAGCATTCCACGGGTTCCAGTCGTCATCGGGGGTCGCATACGGGGTGGTGGATGGGGAGGGGAGAGCGAGGCGTGGTGGCGAGGCGGCGGGTGGGAGAGGGGGCGGGAGAACGGGGATTGTGTCGGGATCTGCGAGGGAGGGGGAGACACGGAGAGGGGGAAGAGAGGGCGGTGTGTCAAAGGAGAGTCTGTCCGGGGAAGGGGACGGCTGAGTGAGACGAGGACTCTTCCTGGAGAAGGTGACTTTCTTGCGCAGGAAACCGGCCATTGCAAGGGGGGGTAAACAGCGGGAGAGTACGCGGGGGAAAGAGAGAATTAAATAAAAAGAATTCAACGAGTGTCAGAGAGTGTCACCTCAGATTCATCGAGGTCGCCGTCGCAATGTCTGCACTTTCTAATAATTATATCATCTCCAAATTCGTATTTTATTCATTTTATTCTGATCGTCATCATGTGGTCAAATTACCTTTTATGGAAATGTACCTACACTCACTCTCTCGGTTTATTCCGAACGGTCACGGGTTTATCGGATGTCCCTTTCATTTTCCGACATAACTTGGCCCTGCTCGCCTCGTTGCAGTCGCACTCTCACTCGCCCAGCCAACGCGCCCTTTCTGCGTGTTCGTCGTACGCCCTCAAACGCGCCCAACTCTCAGCCGACCTCTCCCTCCGCTCTCTCCCCGCTCCCACCACACTCATCGCACACGCTGTTCTCATCAATTTTCATTCCTGTGCTCGCGTCGGCTTATTCCCGCACCTATCCCATTCTTGTCTTGATCTTGTTCAGTGCTAATTCTATCCGGGGAACGTTCTCGAAGCAGATACCTACCATTCTTTTTTTTTTTTTTTTCGTCGCCCTATCCTCCTTTGGAGTCATGTCCGTTCCACCCACTGACGCGTCCGATCCCACCTCCCCATCGACCCGGCATACCAGCATCGAGTTCCCTCCATCTCCCCGCGGCTCTCGAACACATTAGCGCCCTGCCGTCATCGTTACCTTGAGTGGCGTTACCCATCTCTCAGCCTCCTTCTACCGTCGCTCATGATTGACTCGTCAATCTGATCTTCTGACATGATCGAAACAAACTCTCAACGCTCTCAGATGTGACACCCCGATAAGTGGCGTATCTACACCATCTTCGAGACCCAGATAGGCAACATCATGCTCACTCGACCCAGATACCAGTCCGTCCGGAAGAAGACCCACTTTCCTTCTTGATCGCTCACACTATCCCGCTCATTTTCTATCCTCACTTCATCTCTCCCTCTCCCCCCGCGATGCATCGCGACTACAGTTGATCCCGTCCTTCCGATTTCAAATCTCGTTATTATCGACAGGCACCCACCAGCACAGGCACCGATTCGTCTACCCCTGTCCCTTTTCAAAGGCTGATCCCGAACCCAAATGAACCATTTCACATATCAAAGTATCCTTACATCGTCCTACGCGTGTCCCCACCATCCTCTTTTCGAAAAATACACCCCTCCATCCACCGCTGTCCCTGGTATCAGCTCGCTCTACCATCAACGTGGTCCTGTCATCCACACACGTACATCCAGCATCACCACCCACACCGCCAATCATGATCGTAGGTGACACTCACCAGTGATATAGTGCGCTTCCTTGGAAACCAGATACGACACGACGCTCGTCACGTCCTCCGCACACCGATCTGTCATCTTCCCAACCAAATCAAAGACGCGCGGTAGTGGTATCGTCGGTCCGAAACGCCACAAATACAGTGAGACTTTCTTTGTCGTAATAATCCCCTTCGTAGAAATTCGGACCATCTTCGGTACGTCGATCGTTTGCCATTCTGATACTTTCCTCTACATTCCCAATTCCCGACGTGGATTCCCAAGAACCGATGACCAATCGCTAGTACATTCAGCCCTGGTTTGTTGAGACGATTACGAAAGAAAATGGACTTGCAGACATCGGTGTCACTATCACCCCGGGCGCATATGAATTGAGCGTGATCCCATAACGTCCCAACTCGATTGCTAAGCCAACGCCATGTTTGGGCAACGTACATATCCATGTTTTGTGTAAGGGTGACATTTGGACAGGTCGGAGTTGACGTCGATGGCGAAGAAGCGGGGTGCCATGGTAGCGTTTTTTTCGGTTCCCGTTTTCGATGTATTCATTTCGCCATGTTATCAATTATGTATGTATCATGATCGATACAAGGATGGAGGCGCAGCAGGGCGCAACGAGGGGAGGGGGATATGGTTAATAGATTGCCTCGAGGATGGTGAATGGCGACATAACGATAACGTATGTAAGAACGAGCATGTACATGGGGATGGGGATGACTCACCTGCAGTGCACATTGGACAAGCCCAACTGAAGCCTGCGAACTGTAAACTTGGCAGAACAATAGGCGATTTGGTTCGCGTGTCACCCTGTGCAATGATGTGCCAAGTGACGACGCCACACGGCGAACAGGTCTTGAACATCAGACGAACCATGCGGGTGTTGGGCTACAGTCATCAAGATTTTCCCAGCAACAGAAGATGTAGCGACGTGTCGCCCACCGCGAGATTGAAACTGGAGCGTGAGTGATCATCATCTGTTGAGCGGCGTATTTGAAACAGACCGGGAACATGCCGGTAACGCTGACAGCAAAGTTGCCAGCTCGCCAGATTGCCAAGTCGGTTTGTGAAGGGGGTGTGTGTGGCTCAGTCAGTTCTTGGTCTACTAGACGCTAGTGCCAGTGATGTTGGGAGACCTCGGACTGGAACTTACTTTCGATGAGGGTGCGCCGGCCCACTTTACAGATTCCCGCATTCATATTGGCGATCATCTATGCGGTATGAGGATGCCATATGGTTACCATCAATCGTTAGCCGTGACAACGAAGGAAGGGCGGGAGCCTGAGTCGTACGTCTCTGTCCTCCTTTTCCTGCCCCTCCCCTCCTCCTTCGCGTCGGTGCTACCAGTGGTAGAATGGCGCAGAACCTCCAAGTCGATCTCTGCACACACCGCACCCAGATCCACGGTGGACACATCGTTCGACACGTCCTTGTTTCTATTTTGGACAGGGGCTAATTCTAATGAGGAAGGTCAACTGGTCTGACTATTGACCTGAACGCGTCGATTGCAGTGGCGTAACTCGTTATGTTACATCAGGTCAATTCAACCATCTCAGGAACTAACATATTCACGACAAGACCAGTCCGCCATCGACACCAATCTACTCATCAGCAAGTCAACAGTGAGGCCGGCAACGAAACAAGAAATCGAGCCAAGAAGACAAAAGGGGCCAGGGTCAGCCTGAGAACATCCCGCGGAATAGAAACACAACAAAAAAAAAGGAACCCACAGTTTGTCCTAAAAAGACCATGTTAGTCTTTCCATTTCCGTTGCGATCATGCTCACCGACAGAAAAACTCACCGGTGATAAAATGGGCTTGCTCGGAAACCAAGAATGACACGACGTGCGCTACGTCTTCTGTTTTACAGTCGTCCGCGAGGATGCTCGTCGGCTTCCAGAATCAAGTGTTAGCATCACATTCCGTCAACGTGTCCGTCGATATGCCATTGCCAAGCAGAAGTGACGGTATTTGGCGTCCGAGGATGCCATTCGAATTCGAGGTCACGATTCGGTGGCGGACGTGAGAGAACCTTGGAACTTACCGGGATATGCACGACAGGCCCAGGCTTCGAGTTCTCCTGTTTGTCCCGCTCAACCCGTGCTATTTTCACTTCTCTATTGTCTCGAAGACCGCGGACTATCGGTGTCGGTCAGCACGTGCGTTTGGGTCGAGACCGAGGAGGAAGCAGAAAGAGGACGTACGCAAGTCAGTGTTGGTGGGTCCTGGTGCATAACAGTTAACCGTGATGCCGTACTGCCCGAGCTCAATCGCTGTCGTCCATACAAGTAAGTTACCAATATTTCAGTCCAACACGTTGACGCGATGGACACGTGATAGGGGCCAACAGAAGACAAGCGACTGACGACTCACCAGCACTTTGTGTCAAACCTCTGATAGCAAACTTGCTCGACGTGTAGGCGATGTAATCGTCGTTGATAGCTGCCATGTCAGAATCGGATTCATGTTCAGGACTGCCAGCGATGGATGGCTATCGTACCTTGTCGTCCGGCTACGGAGCAAGCGGCGACGAGACGACCACCACGACCTTGCGCGATCATCTGCAACGCGGCGTGTTTGTAACACAGCCATGCTCCACGCACATTGACGCCGAAGACATTGTCAAAGTCTTCAACGCTGGCTACGTCCACGATTAATGGCAACCAACGGAGTCACAAATCTGAATCAGCTCGGGAACCGGAAGACGACACATCGGAGCACTCACTATCGACCGTTGTTCCCCATCGAAAGATTCCAGCATTCGCCACCATCTATATGGTACGCCCACATCAGCACGAATCGCGAATCGCGAAACACGACGGTGCGTCACAAAGGCATGCAAAACGCGAACGCACCACTCGCAGCTGTGGCCCAAGTGTCGCAACACACTGCCCCACGAGGTTCTTCACGTCTGCTTCTTTGCTCACATCTCCCGGGACGACGATCACCCGTCGATTAGACTGATCCTTGATCTCTGCTGCGACGCGTTCGAGCTGTTCGAGTTTCGTAGGGATGTCGTTCAGCGTGATATCGAATCCATCCTGGGCGAGACGGTGGGCGATCGTACGACCGATGCCTTGGGCAGAGCCCGTGATGATAGCGATGCCCTTGGATTCGGAGATGGACATGGTGTCTCTCGTATTTGATAGCAAAGGCTTAGATGATGGGAATACGCGCAGGGGTTATTTGTACCTACCAGGTTGTTCAGAGGTTCGAACCTGAAGATGGATGAAAGTAGGTTTGCACCTGTCTGACGAGCTCAAGTACTTAGCTGCTACTACATCGCACGAGATAGTGAAACAGTGACAGTTTCAAAGTTATCCGGGATTGGCTAAAGTTAGACCGAAGTACTAGGGCTGATCCGGCATGCGCTGAAATACCAGTGCCTCCTTCCGAAATTGCCTAGTCACCGTCAGTCCTACCCTACTACTTGGCATTTCTGTCTGTCCTTCTAAACGGTGGCTAAGTGTCACATCGGCCAAGATGCAAGGTAGACGAGCACAAGTTCATATCGATCAACATAGCTAAAATCGACCTGGACCAAAGGAAGAACCATTTATCCAGTGGATAGCACACCGTAAAGACTGCAATAAGTACAACAGACAACAAGAACGCAAAGATACATCACGCCCATTACGACCGATAACATGATAGCGTATCTTTAAGCCTCAAACGAACATTCCTTTCAAACTTGATGTTCAAGACATAGTCAAGCCCCCATCGACAGAGATCTGTATGAAAAAGTCACGTTGAGCACGACATATCCAAATTCAGTACGGAAAAGACTGACACATTGTCCTTGATGCAAGGAATGTACGTGAGTGCACGATACAGAGTCGGAATGGAACAGAGACCCTCACCAGTGATAAAGTGAGCCTCCTTTGAGGCCAGATAACTAACAATGCTCGCGACGTCTTCCGGCTGTCCGTCGTGCTTGATGGGTTGCGTGCTGAAGAACTATCAGAAATAATCTATCGTGAGCGGCAACACGAATACGAGGAGGCGAAAACTTGCGCTCTGAATATATTCTATGGATACCTTATCAGCGCGAGAAAGATCTCCTCCGGGAGCCATCGCGTCCCGCGACATCGGCGTATCGGTCGGTCCAGGCGCATACGAGTTCACGGTGATACCATAGCGGCCAAGTTCCAATGCGGATTCCGCCCCGATCGACCTCAGCTACGAACAAGATGAGATAGTGATGATTCCTCACCGGCTGTTTGTGTGAGACCTCTAATCGCGAACTTGCTAGAATTATAGGCAACGCTCAGCGGAAGAGCGTGCTTCCCTGAGAGCGAACTCGCTCCGATGATGCGACCTCCACGTCCCTGCTTGATCATCTGCTCCGCTGCATATTTGTAGCACAGGAATGCACCGCGTAGGTTGACGGCGATGATGCGATCCCATTGGTCTAGTTGGACTGCAGAATGAAATAGTTCGTTCTCGGTTCGTAATACAAGCGAAGGAGAACTGCATAATTTCATTAAAGGAAATTAATTTTGCAATCCCTGCGTTCGAGACCATGTGTTGAAAGCATGGTGAGGGATCTAAATAAACTGGAGCAGGGAACTGATACTCATGACATCAAGTCCTCCAAGTTCTGTGACGACATCTTGTACCATCTTCTTTACCTGCTCTTCGACGGACACGTCTGCAGGAACAATAATCGTCTTTCGACCAATCTTGTCGATCTCAGCGGCGACAGCTTGAAGTTGCTCTCGCTTGGATTCAATGTCGTTGAGGGCGATGTCGAACCCGTCCTGGGCGAGACGAAGCGCGATAGCGCGGCCGATGCCTTGGGCAGAACCAGTGATGATCGCGGTGCCCTTGGAGGTAGACATCGTGTTAGATATTCAATATACCTGGTTCAAATATGAATAGTAATAGAAAAGAGCGCAGAGGGCTATTGAGTCTGGCGGATAAAGCTAGGAACGTAGCTACATGACAAAGGAGGGTGAAACAACGTCGGCTTGAAGATGGTACCCGGTTGGCGACTAAAGTTAGAACAGAGTCAGCAAAATCAGGCTGATTCGGACCAGTGATGGGAACGATGAGACATCGGTGTCAGGACCAAGATCATCGTATACAAGCTACGAGTTCAAGTCGATGCATGGCCGCACGGCCATGTTCAAGTTCAATTTGAAGCACGACAATACAACAACAGAAAGATTCGTTCTGTTCCAACCCATATCATACAAACTTCACATTTCAGACAGGGACATGCCACCATCCATCGAAATCTGTTTGAAAAGCGGAGCATGATGAGCGTGATATTTCCGAGTCATATGACTTGGCGAAGAAAAGACTGACACATTGCCCTGGAATAGAAAGGAATGTACATGAGTGCACGGTACGGTGCCGAAATGAAACGAAAAACCCAAACCTGTGACGAAGTGAGCTTCCTTCGAGGACAGATGACTGACAAGGCCCGCAATGTCTTCTGGCTGTCCGACGTATTTGAGAGGTCGCCTACGTATGAACTATCGCCGGGAATATTGATCCGTTATTAACGTAGACATAAGACAACAACTTACGCCCATAACTTGTTTCACGGACTCCGCGTCAGCATGGGAAAAGTCTCCACCAGGAGTGAGCGGATCGCGCGCTATAGAAGATCAAACGGGGTAAGTAGGCCTCAGCCGGTGAGTCTATACTGACTCATTTGGGTATCAATCGGTCCAGGTGCATACGAGTTAACAGTGATACCATAACGACCAAGCTCCAACGCTGATTCCCGTCCGAGCCACATCAGTTGCTAACAAGATAGGATGAGATAGACAAACTCCTCACCCGCCGTTTGTGTGAGACCTCTGATTCCGAACTTGCTAGCATTGTATGCAACACCCAGTGCAATGGCCCTCTTTCCCGCCACAGAACTTGCGCCAATGATTCGACCACCACGTCCTTGTTTGATCATTTGTTCCGCCGCATATTTGTAACACAAGAATACACCACGCAAGTTGACTGCGATGATGCGATCCCATACTTCCGTTGGGACTATGAATGAATCGGGCGTTCTCATTTCACATTGAATGAGGTTAACGAAAACCACTTACATTCGGTAAAGGAAGCTAACTTCGCAATCCCTGCGTTCGCGACCATCTGTTGAATATATGGTAAGGGATGAAACGAGCAAGGGCAGCAGTAAACTGGTACTCACGACATCGAGTCCCCCAAGTTCCGTCACAACATCTCGTACCATCTTCTTTACTTTCTCTTCTACAGACACGTCTGCAAGAACAATAAACGACTTTCGACCCATCTTGTCGATCTCAGCAGCGACAGCTTGAAGTTGCTCCTGTCTGGACTCGACATCGTTGATTGCGATGTCGAACCCGTCTTGGGCGAGACGAAGTGCGATAGCACGACCAATGCCTTGTGCAGCACCGGTAACGATAGCACTACCCTTCGAGGTAGACATGCTGTTCGATCGTAGATATTCAAAGCAACTGCTTAAAGGATAGATGGTACACGCGATGATAGAGCTTCGAAGGGCACAATGTGATAGTTTACCCTTTGAGAAACCAAGGTTGTTGGACCCGGACAGAAGTGAGCTCAGCTGTCTGACTGGTTAAAGATGCTGAAACAGTAACGGAGCAGCACCGGAGTGGCTAAAGTTAGACAAAAGTCAGGCTGATCCGGAGTTGTAGGACGACGGAACATAAAGGCCGCAAAATACCGCTCCATATTTGATGCAATCACTGCAAAGCTGACGTGGATGCGCTGATGAGTTTCAAGGATTGAAGTTTCGAAGTAGTACAACCTTGGTGAACTGTAAGCAGTTATGTAACACGAATGCTGTACAACAAACAACTTTTGACCGCGAATCGCAAAAGTGCAGCGAGATTCATTCTGTTTAACCAACAATATAAAAACTTCATGTTTTAAGACAAGGTTACGCCTCCATCCACGGAAATCTGTTTGAAAAGCGGGAAAAAATGAGCGACATCTTTCAGTCATATTCAGAAAGGAAAAGACTTGCGCATTGTCCTGAACGCGAAGAATGTACATGAGCACACGACATAGGGTCGAAATGAGCCAAGTACTCTTACCACTGATAAAGTGAGCTTCTTTCGAGGCCAGATAACTCACAATGCTCGCAATGTCTTCCGGCTTTCCTTCATGCTTGATGGGTTGCCTTTCGGCATGGCCTAGAATATAGGGTACGTATTCCGCGTCAGCACGGGGAAGGTCCCCATCCGGACCAAACGCATCGCGCGTCATTTGTGTCTCAATCAGTCCAGGAGCGTACGAGTTCACTGTGATACCATAACGACCAAGCTCCAATGCTGGCTCATTCCGAGCCACATAGCCACATCAGCGACCATGTAACAAGACGAGAAAGATAGAGGAAATGCTCACCAGCCGTTTGAGTGAGACCCCTGATTGCCGTTTGAGTGAGACCCCTGATTGCCCACTTGCTAGCATTATACGAAGCAGCTAACGGAATAGCCATCTTTCCCAGAATCGAACACGCGCCAATGATTCGACCACCACGTCCTTGCTTGATCATCTGCTCCGCCGCATATTTGTAACACAAGAATGCACCGCGTAGGTTGACGGCGATGACGCGATCCCACAATTCCATTTCAACTACGGAACGAGACGGGATGTTCTTGGTTCGCACTAAACGAGGCAGACGAAAATCACGCACTTTCTGTAATGGGAACTAATTTTGAGATCCCTGCGTTCGCGACCATCTGTCGAAAGCATGACAAGGGATGAGATAAACAAGCGCAGGGAACGGATACTCACGACGTCAAGTCCTCCAAGTTCTGTGACGACATCTTGTACCATCTTCTTTACCTGCTCTTCGACGGACACGTCTGCATGAACAATAATCGTCTTTCGACCAATCTTGTCGATCTCAGCGGCGACAGCTTGAAGTTGCTCTCGCTTGGATTCAATGTCGTTGAGGGCGATGTTGAACCCGTCCTGGGCGAGACGAAGTGCGATAGCGCGGCCGATGCCTTGGGCAGAACCGGTGATGATCGCGGTGCCCTTGGAGGTAGACATCGTGTTTGATATTCAATATACCTAGCTCAAGGATGGATGGTGCGGCCGATGATAGAAGGGGATGAAAGGGAGACTATACCCTTCGAGACGCCTAGGTTACCGATCAGAAGCTCAGCGTTCGGGTAAGTTTGAGGGGCTACACAGGATGCTCAAACAGTGATTGTTTGAGGTTAGTATCTGAGTAGCTAAAGTTAGAACAGAGTCGGGTTGACTAGGAGTGATAAAATGATGATATACAGAAGTCACTCAATGGTGTCCTAGAGCATCGTATACAGTCATAAGCCAAAAAAATGCCGGAGGTTGATGCGCTGATGAGTTCCGACAAGTCCGGTTCAAGCACGACCTTGGTGAACAAATATACTACAAGCAATTGACATGAGTACAACAAACAGCAAGAATCGCAAGATACAGAAAGATTCATCCTGCCAGGGAATAGAATAGCGTGTCTCCGAGTCTTACATCATCATGTCTTCCAGACTTCAGGTTTAAGACAAGGTTATGCCTCCATCCACGGAAATCTGTTTGAAAAGCGGGAAGCGATGAGCGCGACATTTCTCAGTCATATTTAGAGAGGAAAAACTTGCGCATTGTCCTTGGTACGAAGAATGTGGTTGAGTGCACGATATAGAGTCGAAATGAAACGAGCGCTCTTACCTGTGATAAAGTGAGCTTCCTTCGAAGCTAGGTAACTAACAATGCTTGCGATGTTTTCCGGTTGTCCGGCATGTTTGATGGGCTGTCTCTTGAAGCTCTATCGGAAACAAACTATAGTTAGCATCAGTACGAATATGGCAGGGTGACGGCTTACGCTTTCAAAATGTGCTATGGACTCTGGATCGGCACGGGAAAGATCTCCACCGGGAGCCATTATATCGCGTGCCATTTGGGTATCAATTGGACCGGGGGCGTACGAGTTGACGGTGATACCATAACGACCGAGCTCCAACGCGGCCGTCTGTGTAAGACCTCTGATTCCGAACTTGCTAGCATTGTATGCAGCACTCAATGGAGAAGCTGTCTTTCCCGCAATCGAGCTCGCGCCAATGATTCGACCACCGCGTCCTTGTTTGATCATTTGTTCCGCCGCATATCTGTAGCATAGGAATGCACCACGCAAGTTGACGGCGATAATGCGATCCCATACGTCCGTCTGGCCTGTGGAACGAAAGAGGGTTCTCGATTCAGATCATGGAAGGTAAACGATAACAGATTACACACATTCTGTAAAGGGGCTCAATGCTGCGATACCTGCATTCGAGACCATCTTTTACACATGTTGAGAGGTAATTAAGCATGATGAGAGGTAATTAAGCATGAGCATGAGTCTCGTACTCACGACATCGAGTCCACCAAGTTCCTTTACAACATCGTGCACCATCCCTTTGACCTGCCCTTCGACAGACACGTTTGCAGGAACAATGAACGTCTTTCGACCAATTTTCTCGATGTCAGCTGCTACAGCGCGAAGCTGATCGCTCTTGGACTCGATATCGTTGAGTGCGATGCTGAACCCATCGTTGGCAAGACGGAGAGCGATGCTGCGTCCGATACCCTGGGAGGAACCGGTGATGAGAGCGATCCCTTTGGCAATAGACATGAGGGTAGTGAGGGCTGGGAATTGGCAGCACGCCTCCGGTATGGCTTTTAACGCTTTATAGTATCGGTCTCGATGGTTCTAAAGATAACTAAACAACTTTGCAGTCACACGTTGTGGACGAGATTGGTACTTCCTACGCTTCGGAGTGATTGAATGAAAGGGCAGGAAACCAGAGTAGACTGCCGTGTATAGAAGTAGTATCAATGGTCAGTGGCACCGCGGAGATAGCTGATATGGACTTGGAGGTAACGTACTACGACAGTCAGACCCGTCTCGAACGGTTAAACGGACCGATTCAATATCTGGCCATCTGCTACTTCTGATGCTGAGTAGACCACAATAAGAGCTCACCATACTCAGCGCATTTGGTGCCCTGCCAGACGAACCTGCAACGAGGGAAAATCACGTACCTCAGAGTTGAATAGTTGTCCGCTTACAGCAGCAAGTATATGTCTGAATGAGAGAGCTTTCTGTTTTACGTCTGACATGAAACAGAGCGTCTCGGGGTGAAATTGAGCTGCGCCAATGTGAGATCGGTTACTGCAATGTAGCACAAATCTGGGCAATGGAATGAAAGAGCGGCGATGAGTAGGTACGTCATCATTCATGCTTTGTTCACAGGGAATGTCCTCTACATATGAAAATTCAGTCGTAGGGACATGAGAACTCACCAATGCAAATGCGTAAAGGTGGGAAGATCTTAACCACTGGTTGGTCAGGGAATAAATAGTGAATTATCTAGCATCACATGAACGTCCTGTAAGTGGTATAGTGAGTAGAGCACGGTCCTAAACTTCGCCACTCGAAGCCCACCAAAAGGCTTTCGTCTTCCATATAAGCCAAAGGAATAAGAAGCCACCAACAATATACATGATGATGCGGGTCTGACGAACACCGCCTGCTCCTGTGAGACCGAAGGCGTGGGCAGCACGGCGCGCCGAATGGGAGAGCTGAGCAGAGAAGCTGGTGAACGAGTCGTTCGGCGAGAAAGATTACCACAAAGAACTACTTGATTGCACTAGTTTGGCTTAGCGTCTCGTCTAAAGCCAGGTTCTGGCGCTCTGCGTCGTCATAAATGTCCGTGGTGATCTTGTGGGACGAATCAGCTGTTGTTTGGCTACATAATGGCAGCGTATGCAATACTTACGCCGCGTAGGGTCCTTATTTTTGAATGGAGCTCATCCAAACGCTGGTCATTCTGAGCTTCGTAAGTGTCCTCTGCTGACCGTGAAGATGACATAGAATCAAGGGGCGTGGGAAGACCGGACACTGGTTCACCTCCACCCTACTACTACCGTACAGAGCTGTACTTAGTTGAGTCGACGACAGAGTCTCTGAGTGAGTCGCCAAACCTGCCAATCACTGCTCATTGCGATACGCACAGGACTGCTCGAACTTCTACCACTTGTGGGTATCCAATCCCGACCGCCTACCACATATGAATCTCTAGTCAAACATACTCGTGAAGTGATATTTACCTCGACAGAATTTATGTTGCGTGTCCGAAGCGTTGTGAGTCCAATGAATACACAGCACGGGCATCCACGAACATACCCATCGATATGATCAACGCATTTGTAATCAATTATACGATGCCTGCAGAATCTGACGGGAATGAAGCCCACAATCTCTTTGGTCGTGTCAGTCACATCCAGCCCGATACATGTGTTGCACATTCCCGTTGATTTTGTGGTGTCCCAGTTCCAAAGTTTTGGGAAGGGTTCGAGCCTCAGGTTGCTCCAGATAATTAGACCAATTGCGCCTACCTTTTTTTCCCGTTCTTTGATGATGCGCCAACGATTCTTTCACCTCGAACGTGTGGGGTGATCATCTAAGAAGTTGCATACTAGTACTTGAAGCACAAGAGTCTTTATGTTCATCTTCAGTGAACATCGAGTTCTGGCAAAACGTTGCGACACCGCGTTCTGTTGTGCACAAATGCCTCGATAAGCGCACGAGGATGGTCGGTGATACTTTCTTTCTACCAAACTGCCTGCTTTGAAAATAATACTGGCGTTCGTAACCATATAAAACGAGACTGGACGGACCCGACAGTGGTGGCTGCTACGTGGCTGCCAGTAGGCCGTGGCACGACGTTAAAATATGCAGAAGCTGTCCGTGAGTCCCCTTCGCTGGCCCTTGCTCTTCAACTTTCTCGTTCGACGGGGTTTCTGGAGGTCCTGTTTTGACTGTGTTATCGTCGTTCATAGTCTGGTTGAACATCGGACCTCTCCGGGTACCAGGGCTGCCCGTGTGTGTCGACGACGCAATCCGACGCAATCCCACTAATTTATTAGCATTCCACCACATTAGACGATGTCGTCCAATCACGTTCCCACTATTCTTGCATGCTCATGCAGGAGGTCCTTGTTAACGTTCACCCAAAGCTGGTGTAGATATATGGCTCAAGCGTCACGCAATATCAGCGCCATTCCAGGGTGGTGTGTTAATTCCCGAAACGCTAAAGTCTCTTTCGTTCGTGATTTCCCATTTCGTGGGTAGTTCTTTCGAACATCCCCGGTTGATCGAAGAGTTACTCGTGAGTCTCCTCTTGCCATTTGGAGGTTCCCAGTTGGGGTGATAACCTGGTTCATAGAAGTTCGTCTATTCTACAGGTCCCAGCACATCTTCGTCTTCCCCATGTCGTCCAGTGCTTCCGTAGAGCACACAAGCTCGATCGCGGAAGTCGAATCCAAGACTCTCGATAACAATGACGTTTCTCGCCTTACCCCTGGAAATCCTTCGAGAGCTATATTGGAAAAGAGGCTGGTACGCAAGCTCGACCTTCGTTTGAGCATCTTGATTATCATGTATATCCTCAATTACGTGCGTGTCATGTGTTTCCTGGAACTATACACAGGCTCACCCCAGGAAAAGATCGACAGGAGTAATGTCAGGTATGCGCACATATTACTTTGATCAAGCTTTCAGTGGCTCTAGAACTGGGTGTCCATAGTGCCGCGAGATTACAAGGTCTTCAGCAAGATTTAAACCTCGATAGTACACAGTACTCTACGGTATTATCCATCTTTTATGTAGGATATATCATCATGCACGTCCCATCAAATATGTTCCTGAATTGGATAGGGCGTCCATCCATTTATATCCCCGTCTGCATGATGCTCTGGGGTGCAATATCTTCTCTGACCGGCGTCACAACCAAGTACTTTTCTTTTTAATCGTCTTACATATGTCGCTGAATCCGTTGTCGCAGCTATACTGGCGCCCTGCTTTGTCGCTTTTTCATCGGATTTGTCGAGGCTGCATACTTTCCCGGTGTAATGTTTTTGATCTCGAGATGGTATAAACGAGACGAGGTGGGACTCCGCACCTCCATCCTTTATTCCGGCAATCTTATGAGCAATGCCTGGGGATCACTAATTGCCTCTGGCATCCTCGCTCGGATGCAAGGTGTATTAGGACATGCTGCCTGGAGGTATGTATAAAGGAAGACTACCCATTAAGCGGGTTCTGAAATGACTTTGAAGGTGGTTGTTTTACATTGAAGGCGCCATCACGGTATTCGTCGCCTTCTGTGCCATATTCATACTCCCCGACTTCCCGCAGAATACGCGATGGTTAACGCCAGAGGAGCGCGAGCTAGCTGTCCTTCGTCTCCAAGAGGATCTCGCTGAACAATCTCCGGATGATCTTGATAGTCTTTCCGTCGCCCCACTGAAAGGGATGTATATGAGTCTGGCGGATTGGAAAACGTGGTGTTTCACGTTCGCTGCCGTAGCACAACTGGCTACCCAATCATTTTTCCTATTTTTCCCAACGTTATGTGCAACCATGGGCTTTGATACGACGGTCACCCTGCTACTTTGTGCACCTCCATGGATATTTACCGCCATCCTCAGCCTTTTCGTCGCGAGGTAAACATTCATATTGCATCCACACTCAAAAAATGTTGATAGAAGGTCCCTCATAGACACTCAGACAAGAAGAAGCATCGGTTCATCTACATCGTCGTGACAGAATCCCTCGGTATCATCGGGTTCATTATTGCGATGAGCACTATGAATACGGCCGCTCGCTACATCTCGCTGTAAGTCTCCTGCTTCAGAGATTTGTGATCGACAATCAATGCATCGCCCCGTCTATCAGGTTCCTTATGCCCCAAACATACATTGCGATCGTATGCTTCTTCTCGTGGATGAATAATACCTTTGCTCTACCTCCGGCTAAACAAGCCGTTTCTCTCGCTGTTATCAATGGAATATCGCAACTTGGGAACGTGGGAGGGTCGTAAGTCTATCCTGCAGTCCTTCAGATCTCTCGACGATGACTAACATTATGATGTGATCACTTTAGATATGGCTTCCCAACTAACTGGGGTCCGTCCTACCGGAAATCGTTTGGTATATACATTTCCACCGGCGTCTCGTTCATTTTCTTATGCTACGTGATGCACCGACACCTCTCGTCCGAGAACGAGAAATTCGAGAGGGCTGAACGAGAAGCTGTGAAGGAGGGTAGGAAGGCATCTAGCTTCCGGTACATTGTATGAGTTACGACTCGGAGTTGATCAAGCGCGCACGGTGATAGCTTGCGTTGACTTCATGACAAACCTTGTCGACTTTTATGCTGGTGAGGTACGACGCATCGTGATGTCTCCCGTACAGAGAACAGGAAACGTTCACTCCGAGTCTCATCAGACGACATTATCTAATTCTAAGGTTCTCGTCAGTGATTTAGGGAGCGAGA
>JBBPTH010000104.1:0-59047 GCA_038094055.1 Chalciporus sphaerocephalus | reverse complement strand
GTGAATTTGCACACCCAGCGACGACTCTACCGCTCGACCTTGCTCTCTGGCATCGCAGACTCGCCCACCATCACCTTGCTGGTGTTAAATCCCTTGTTGAACGCAATCTAGTCACTGGTCTCAAGCTCGAGTCCAAGTCTCTGCCTGACCCCATTTGTGAGCCATGCCTGGCTGGTAAGATGCATGCCAATCCCTTCCCTAGCTCAGAATGGCGGCTTCTCGACCCCTCGAGCTTGTACACTCTGATGTACACCAGGTACCCTACAGGACCTTCTCTGGCTATCGCTACTGGGTCACCTTCATTGACGACTACTCTCGTTTTTGCTTTGTGATCCCTATCAAGGCCAAGTCTGATGTCTTTGAGGCGTTCAAGCAGTTCAAGGCTTATGCTGAGAACCAGTCCGAGCGCAAAATCAAGACCTTGAGGGATGACAAGGGTGGGGAGTATATGAGTCGAGCTATGCTTGACTATACTACTGATTGTGGTATAGAGCGCCAGCACACAGTCAGGAATCGCCCCCAGCAAAATGGAGTTGCTGAGCACACCAACCGAGTGCTCTCTGAGTGCATTACAGCTATGCTCGATGAGTCTGGGCTATCCCACTCCTTCTGGGGCGAGGCCTTAGCTGCTCTGGTCCATGTCTGGAACAGATGCCCCTCTGATGCAGTAGAGAAGACGCCATACGAGCTGTGGCATGGCCACAAGCCTGATGTATCGCACCTTAGGGTCTGGGGCTGCACTGCCTATGTGCATGTGCAGAAGGATAAGCGTCCTGCACTTGGTTCTCACTATGAGAAGTGTGTATTTATTGGCTATCCACAGGGCTACAAGGGATGGAAGTTCTACAACCTCGCCACCAAGCGCTATATCATCTCTGAGCGTGCTGACTTTGACGAACGCTATTTCCTTGCGTCTAAAAGGCCTTCCCTTGACTCTGGTGCGCCTAATCCCCCTCCTGAGCCGCCTGCTAATGCTGGTTATCACCCTCCTGTGCTCTCTGATGAGGATGAGCCGGAGTTTGAGCAGGCTCAGTATCCTGGGGGGGAGATTGATCCACCAGCAGCGCCAGTTGTGCCTGCTGTGATCCCAGTCGAGCCTGCTCCAGCAGTGGTTGCTCCTGGTGATCTGGGTCATGATCCTGAGCCTGCTCCGCCTGCTAATCAGTTGTTAGCTGCTCCTGATGCTTTACCTGCACCTGTAGCTCCTGCTCCACCTGAGAGCCCAATTGGTATTGGTGCCAGACTACCTGCCAGGCGCAGAAACCCTCCTCGAGAGTGGTGGAAGCTTAGTCCTGCACAGGTAGAAGGAGACATTGTCTCGGACTCTGAGGATGAGGAGGATGCCTACAAGGTTTCTTCGAGCACTTCAGTTGAGCCTAATACTTATTTGCAGGCAATGCATCGTTCTGATGCAGAGCAATGGCATCAAGCAGCTCTAGACGAGCTAGCTGCCCACAAGAGCAATGGCACTTGGTCCATAGTGGACAGACCTGCTGATTGCAAGGTCATAGGCTCAAAGTGGGTGTTTAAAATCAAGCGCAATGCTGATGGTTCTATAGACCGCTACAAGGCTAGGCTCGTAGCCAAGGGGTATAACCAATGCCCTGGCTTTGACTACCTCGAGATATTTGCTCCTACAGTGTGCTTGCCCACTGTTAGGATAGTGCTCGCCCTGGCTGCTCTTCATGATATGCATCTCCGCTCAGTAGATATTTCTAATGCCTACTTGAATGGTGACATGGACTGTGAGGTCTACATGGAGCAGCCAGAGGGATTTGCAGAAGGCGACCCCAAGAAGCTTGTGTGCTTGCTTGACAAGGCCTTGTATGGCACTAAGCAAGGGGGTAATCGCTGGAATCGCAAATTGCGATCTGTACTCGAGTCACTAGGCTGGACTCAGTCCTATGCAGATGCATCTATCTATGTCTACTCTCGAGGTGATGTCCGCATAATTCTACCTGTCTTTGTGGATGATATGACCTTTGCTTCAAAGTCTCTAGAGGCTATTGAGCAGGCCATTGAATTGCTCAAGGGCCACTTCAAACTGCGTGATCTAGGTGCTACTACTCAGCTTCTTGGTATCAAGATAGACAGGGACCGGTCCAAGTGCTCCCTATCACTGTCCCAGTGCCAGTACTGCCTAGACATGCTTGAGCGCTCTGGTATGGCCAGCTGCAAGCCTGTGACTACCCCCATGGATCCAGGAGCTCGTCTCTCTCGCTCCCAGTGCCCCCAGACGCCCGAAGACCTTGATTTCATGCACTCAGTCGACTACCTATGTTAAACACAAAGTACCTCTAGAGTGAAATAACCACTTAGGAAGTGGTGCTGAGCTTCACAAAAGTGTAGACTAGAGTCCACTGTGGGTAACCAAGTGAATTGGACGAAGTACAATGAGCCTACACACCTAGAGTCCACTGTGAGTAACCAAGGGTTCTCAGAAAGCGGACTCTGGGTATTTGAGTACTCTAAACTAGCACAGCTTCAAGCTGTCAATATGTGAAACATGTATCAGCTATCAATAGATAAAACAAGAGACAGCTATCAGAATGTGAAACAAGGGATAGCTCTCATAGTGAAACAAGGGCAGCTGTCATAGTGAAACAAGGGGCAGCTATCACAGTGAAACAAGTGTTAGCTGCCAAACTCCGAAACAAGTGTCAAGGCAATGCCTTGCTTGTGTAGGACGAAGGAATGAAGCTAAGTTAGTAGTGTAAGTGGAGGGTATAGGCAAAGTAAAGGTGTAGAGTCGATCTAGCCTGGTTAGAAGTCTTGGTAATGGCTAGATCGCTCTGTAGGTATGAAATCAAAGTAAGTGTAGCAAATAGGTAGAGATGCAACATCACCAAAATAACAAATAGTTAGTTGGCATCAGTGACAGCAATGAAGGTAAAGATATCAATAGTTTAATCAAGGGCACTTCCTATATGTTCAATATGTTCTGGTCTAATATATCTAAAGGAGTATCCAATCACTTAGATTCTCTGTGGTCTGTAGAGATATTAAGTTCCTGGATATGAAGCAAGCATTAATACTCAAGCTCATAAGAGGGTATAGTCTTGTTTGTATAGTTCAATGGTCTAGGTGAGATTATTGTTAGTGGTATAGATCTTATTGAGATGATAGATAAGAGTATTCTATATTCTAGAAAGACAGTTAGCAAGTTCTGATAAGTATAGTATAATATAATAAGGATTATATTAGTAAAATCATTGTTATATTATCTAGTCAAAGATATGGTTGAATTGTTGCTAAATAGAGATATTAGATTCTAGTCATAGAACTTTACTCCATCAAATAATAGACTTCATTGATATTCTGTCTCATATCCTCAATATAAAGATTATGGCAGAAAAGAGTAGTCTAATTTCTATCAAGAATGAAGTTGGGGATAAGAGAGTCTAGGAAATAGAAATTTTCATAGGTAAGAGAAATATCTAACTCATGGAATATTTCCTAACCATGATGATGGAATGAGATATTGATAGCATTCTAATAAGTATTATCTAAGAGAAAGTATCTGACAGACTTAAAGATAGTATAAAGAGATTTCTTGATATATATATATAACTTAGTGAGAATTTGGTTTTTGAAAGCAGAAGAAGTAGGAAATAGTAGAGTAGTGTAGATTCCAATATATTCTATTTCATAGCAGAGAATACAAATAGAGTAGGCATAATAACTGGTATAGTCAAAATTTTGAGGAGGAAGAGAGCACTTATTTCAAATAAAGGGATATAGATTAGGATACTTACTTATGTAATAGCAATCCTCCCTGTCATTCACTAGACCTTGGTAATATATTGAAACTGGTATTATTGAAAATAATATTCTAATATCTACAGAGTCTTTGAGGGCCTATAGGCTCTATTCACTCACTCTTCCATCTGGCTAGATATGGAATCTATTGAAAAGCTGAGAGTAGGACCTCTACTGGTAACAGGTCTATGTTTCAAAAGAACACACCAGCTACTATATCAAATAGATCTCTGGCTTGTATAGTGGTATAGAGAAAAAGAAAAATTGAGATATATTAGTGGAGAATAAGCAAGAGGCTTGACTTCGAAGGTATTAGAGATTCAAATGGTAGGGCTAGAAGAAGTGTGGGACTCTACTTCTGATAGTGAAGATGGTATTAAGGAAGCACAGTTATTAATAGATAGTATAGGAAGATGAGTAAAGGATTTCTCTCAGTCTCTGTAGCAGGTCAGATGAAAGGATATGCAGTTACTAGATGATCTTCAGAAGCAGTAGGCTCAACTAGACAGTGATATAGTCATGTGAAATTGATTCTATTGCAACTGGAATAGTATTCTCCTTCCCTTATGATATAAAGGCCACAGTTTTGACAATATAGTTGGTTTTTACCAAAGAGTCTATCAAGTAGAGTATTGTTCCAAGAAAAGAATCTCTCATATAAGAGATATAAACTATTTAGACTATTGAAGAAATGAAGTACTAGCTGCACTTATATGCTATACTATGAAAGACAAGGGGTATATTAGATATATAGGAAGAACTTCTATATGCCTATATGTCACATGACCTGTGTGACAGTCACATAATATAATATCATATGATCTGTTGCTCTTCATTTCTACTCACATATGTAATTGATTATCTTGATAATCACTTATGCATTACTCTCTAATGCTTATTAATGCTTACTAATAGCTTAGTGATTATCTTACCAATGCTAACCAATATGATAATGAAGCCTCCATCATAATAATAAAGCATATGTATTATCTTACATATCTATATATGTGCTTATTGTTATTTTGGTGATGTTGCATCTCTATCTATTTGCTACACTTACTTTGATTTCATACCTACAGAGTGATCTAGCCATTACCAAGACTTCTAACCAGGCTAGATCAACTCTACACCTTTACTTTGCCTATACCCTCTACTTACACTCTTGACTTAGCTTTATTCCTTTGTCCTATACAAGCAAGGCATTGCCTTGACACTTGTTTCAGAGTTTGGCAGCTGACACTTGTTTCACTGTGATAGCTACCCTTGTTCCACTATGACAGCTGCCCTTGTTTCACTATGAGAGCTATCCCTTGTTTCACATTCTGACAGCTACCCCTTGTTTTATATTCTGATAGCTGTCTCTTGTTTTATCTATTGATAGCTGATACATGTTTCATACTTTGATAGCTTGATAGCTGTGCTAGTTTAGAGTACTCAAATACCCAGAGTCTGCTTTCTGAGAACCCTTGGTTACTTATAGTGGACTCTAGTCTACACTTTTGTGAAGCTCAGCACCACTTCCTAAGTGGTTATTTCACTCTAGAGGTACTTTGTGTTTAACATAGGTAGTCGACTGAGTATATGAAATCAAGGTCTTCAGGCGTCTGGGAGCACTGGGAGCGAGAGAGACAAGCTCCTGGATCCATGGGGGTAGTCACAGGCTTGCAGCTGGCCATACCAAAGCGCTCAAGCATGTCTAGGCAGTACTGGCACTGCGACAGCGATAGGGAGTGCTTGGACCAGTCCCTGTCTATCTTGATACCAAGAAGCTGAGTAGTAGCACCTAGATCGCGCAGTTTGAAGTGGCCCTTGAGTAATTCAATGGCCTGCTCAATAGCCTCTAGAGACTTTGAAGCAAAGGTCATATCATCCACAAAGACAGGTAGAATGATGCGGACATCACCTTGAGAGTAGACATAGATAGATGCATCTGCATAGGACTGAGTCCAGCCTAGTGACTCAAGTACAGATCGCAATTTGCGATTCCAGTGATTACCCCCTTGCTTAGTGCCATACAAGGCCTTGTCAAGCAAGCACACAAGCTTCTTGGGGTCGCCTTTTGCAAATCCCTCTGGCTGCTCCATGTAGACCTCACAGTCCATGTCACCATTCAAGTAGGCATTAGAGATGTCTACTGAATGGAGATGCATATCATAAAGCGCAGCCAGGGCGAGCACTATCCTAACAGTGGGCAAGCGCACTATGGGGGCAAATATCTTGAGGTAGTCAAAGCCAGGGCATTGGTTATATCCCTTGGCTACGAGCCTAGCCTTGTAGTGATCTATAGAACCATCAGCATTGCACTTGATTTTAAACACCCACTTTGAGCCTATGACCTTGCAATCAGCAGGTCTGTCCACTATGGACCAAGTGCCATTGCTCTTGTGGGCAGCTAGCTCGTCTATAGCTGCTTGATGCCATTGCTCTGTATCAGAATGACGCATTGCCTGCAAATAAGTGTTAGGCTCAACTGAGGTACTCGAAGAAACCTTATAGGCATCCTCTTCATCCTCAGAGTCCGAGGCAATGTCTCCTTCTACCTGCGCAGGACTAAGCTTCCACCACTCTCGAGGAGGGTTTCTGCGCCTGGCAGGTAGTCTGGCATCAATACCAATTGGACTCTCAGGTGGAGCAGGAGCTACAGGTGCAGATAAAGCATCAGGAGCAGCTAACAACTGATTAGCAGGCGGAGCAGGCTCAGGATCATGACCCAGTTCACCAGGAGCAACCACTGCTGGAGCAGGCTCGACTGGGATCATAGCAGGCATAACTGGCACTGCTGGTGGATCAATTTCCCCCCCAGGATACTGAGCCTGCTCAAACTCTGGCTCATCCTCATCAGAGGGCACAGGAGGGTAATAACCAGCATTAGCAGGCAGCTCAGGAGGAGGATTAGGTACACCAGAGTCAAGGGAAGGCCTTTTAGACGCAAGGAAATGGCATTCATCAAAGTCAGCGCGCTCAGAAATGATATAGCGCTTGGTGGCAAGGTTGTAGAACTTCCATCCCTTGTAGCCCTGTGGGTAGCCAATAAATACACACTTCTCATAGTGAGAACCAAGTGCAGGACGCTTATCCTTCTGCACATGCACATAGGCAGTGCAGCCCCAGACCCTAAGGTGTGATACATCAGGCTTGTGGCCATGCCACAGCTCATATGGCATCTTCTCTACTGCATCAGAGGGGCATCTGTTCCAGACATGGACCAGAGCAGCTAAGGCCTCACCCCAGAAGGAGTGGGATAGCCCAGACTCATCGAGCATAGCTGTAATGCACTCAGAGAGCACTCAGTTGGCATGCTTGGCAACTCCATTTTGCTGGGGGCGATTAGATATACCTTTATCTTGCTACAGCTAAATCACTAACCAGAATACCCTCATACTATCATGATATCCTAAAGCTTCTACTATCAGAATATATAGAATAGATGGAATCTATGAAAGAAGAAATCAAATCTCTTTAAGACCATGAAGTATGGGATCTTGTACACCTGCCAAAAGAATGCAAGACTATCAAAGAGAGATGAATATATGTCACAAAGAGCAATGGCTGCAAGATAGCCTACTTTGTTATAAAAGACTTTACACAAGTCTTTAGAATAGATTATAAAGAAACCTTTGCTCCTATTGCAAGATTTGAAATAGCATAAATCCTTTTAGCTCTTATAGTGCTTGAAGATTAGAAAATCAAAGTGCTCAATATCAAGACTGCATTCCTATTTGAAAAACTTGATGAGAAAATCTATATAGATTAATCTGAAGATTTTGTCAAAATAGACCAGGAGCACAAAGTTTATCAACTCAATTGAGCCATCTATAACTTGAAGCAAGCAGCCTTACAATGGAACAAGGCACTACACTAAAGTCTTGTTGAAAGGCTACAAATGAATATACTCAAATCCTGGAGTATATATCAGACATGTCAATGATCAAATCATTATTCTTATTATTTATGTTAATAATACTTTATTCCTTGAAAGCAACAGGAAACTCATTCTGAATCACAAACAAAAGTTTATGAAGTGATAAGAATCTAGAGACTTAGGAGAAGCCAAAGAATACCTTGAAATAGAGATTACAAAAGACAAATACTTACTTTGGATCAAATTCCTTATGCTAAGAAAGTTATTCAATACTTCAAACTTGATAATACCAAGATATCTTACACACTACTTCCATTCAGCTACTTCTCAACTCCTAATATATCCACTATCTACAATCCAAAACTCAGGAGTTATTATCAGTTGGTCATTAGATCACTATTATATATCATACTGGGAACAAGACCAGACCTTGTCTATTTAGTCATTAAGATGTTACAATTCTCTTTAAATCTAATAGAATAGTATCTATAGAAAATACTTTATATCATATAATATCTCCTTGAAACAAAGGACTTACATATATACTATGATAGTGAATCAAGAGACAAAGGACTTATTGCCTACTGTAATATTGACTAGGGAGCTGACTTGGAAACTCATTACTCTACTATAGGCTATGCAATATTCCTTGTATCTGGAATCATTCTCTGGTTATTCAGGTAACAACCTCAAGTTGTAATATCATCTACCAATATAGAATATATTGGGATGGCTGAGATCACACAATAATATACTCATATTTGTAATCTCTTCACTGAAACTAGAATTAAGCTCCTAGTTTTCTCTCTCTGTATTAATAATCAAAGTGCTATATTTATAGCATCAAACCTAGCTCATGAAAGATAAACAAAGCACATTGATATTAAATAGCACTATATACATAAAGCTATCATGAAGTTTAATAAAATTAAACTCCACTTTATTATCACAAATGATCAGCTCACTAACATATTCACTAAGAATCTGACCTGGTAATACTTCATTGAGAATTGTCAAAAGCTGGGACTTGAATCCCATTCATAACCTAAAAGTCAAGGAGGAGTGTTAAAGTAATGAGAAACTATTTTCTATATCTAATTACTATCAATTGCATTACTTCTACTGGTATAACTTCCTATGTTACTTATATCATGAGAATTCTCTTATACTTGACATGAGGAAATAGCAAAATATACTATTAGATAGTCTATATATAGCTATAGTAGATTTATGTATTATCTATGTACAGCCTATGTAATATATAGATCATATGGTTTATATATTAAGGGCACTATATACCCCTAAACCTTTAGTCAATTCTTATTCTTGAGAACTTCTCAACTAGGCTAATCCAATAAGCCTCTTATGGTTATCCTCAAGCTTCTACCCCTAGCTCTATTATCAATTGCTGGCTGCTGTAGAAAGTATACCCTTCCACACTATCCTATTTCTATACTACCTCTAGACAAGAAATAGTCAGTTAGTAGCACAGAAGAAGAAATATATGTGAGAGTGCAATCACTTAACCCTAAAGGGACTTTAAAAGCTAAAGAATTGAAGGATGCAATGATTAGGAGACTCAGAAAAGAGTAGGAGTTTTCAGAATGAAGAATAGATCCAAAAGACCCAGAGAATTAAAGGAATTATTGAGAAAATATTCAAAGACTACAAGGAATAGGAGGAAAACACTTTTCCTATAGTCATATAAGTTGTGGATTAAAAAGTAGATACTATTGTATATGAAGGTACATGACTTTTACAGTCCAGACAAATCTGGAGTATGAGTTCTAAATATAGAAAGAAAGAAAAACAGACTATGATACTATAAGATATAGATTGAGTTCAATTGAACTCTATAGAATATAGCTAAAGTCATAGATAAGAGAGAAGAATATTCTATTTATCAAGTGACTAGTTAGGACAAAGACAACAGATTCCAGAACTTGAACAAAGGATCCTAGGGAAGTCTGGTACCAGAATGATAGGTCAAATGTATAGGAAAGTATATCTAGATATAAAAAGACTTTAGAATAAATAGAAGTTAGAGAACAATGGAGTAAAATGGTAGGTATGGGCAATAGGATATCCTAGGATTGTAAGAAGTAATAGGAATGGACAGATATGCACACAGAGAACTGTAGTTCTCTATAGTAACCAGAGGACTTGGACTTCAGCTCAGTTTCTCTTGATCTCTCTCTGGTAATCTCCTTTCTAAGATCTATCAAGTAGCCTGAGTATTTCTTCTATTGACTAGTGAGTTTTCTAGATTGTTTCATACCATTATCAGTAATAATATTACTAATCAGATTAACCAGGAAACCCAATGGTAGAGTTGAAGTGTATGATATATTATCTGCTGTCTCTTCTTTGAATTGGCTGGTATTCAAACTAGAACATTGAATATATTAGCAGCTATATACATATAGAGTGTACAGTATATATGTTATATAGTCATGTGACCTCAGATTTCAACAAGAGTATTCCTGTCCCTGACAAAGATTCACCTGTATTCCTTATAGATTTATTTTACTATGGGTCCTAGTTCTGAAATATGCTACTCTAGAAGATATACAAAGTTTAACTCAGAATCTCGGATATTGACAAACAAAGAGAACTAGGATGAAATCTTTCTTCTAGTTGTCTCTTGCTAGGATATGTGAAAGAAAGAAGAAAAGAAAAGAAAAAAAGCTAACTTGTGGAGATAATAAATTGTAATAGTCCTTGACTAAGCAGCAATCAAAAAGAAAGCAAGAGTTAGAGCAAAGATATATTGTAATCACTATAGTATAATCTAGAACATGTCTATCTGTCTTTAATTGGTGTAGAATTCCTCTATAACTGTTATCTCTTACCAAAATGATTATACAAAAGCACTGACCAATATATCAGTACACATAAAAATTAGGAGTAACAAAGGAGAATTTATAATACCGTGTGTAGAACAATCATATCCTCCTTAGGATAATATCTATATTATCACCAGCTCTACAACTAGAATATAGTAGCCAAGGTTGCACCATCATCTTTCCCTTCCTCCAAAGCCACCAAAAGCTTGCTACTTGGACCATTTTTACCAAAGGTAAAACCCACCCAAACCCCTCTCGACTGTGGCTCATCTTTCTCTCTCACCTTCTCTACATTCTTTTGCTTCTCTTTTACCTCCGCATACTTGGCCATATCCTCTGGCGACGTGAAGTCATCATAGTAGCCTGTATCAATCTCAGAATCCAAGGCAGGGACAAATGGGGCTCGGGTCGAGCGCAAATCGTCCCACTTCACACCATCAAAGAACGGATGGTTCTTCACTTGTGCCAACGTTGAGTATCGGACACTCGCATGTGAAATCAGCCTTGTGACTGCATCCCACGCGATGTCGGTAAGATTGAATATAAGATCTTCGGGCTTGTCGTACTCGGGCCTTCGCAGTACCTTGGTCCAGTTTTTGAGATTCGTCCAGGTTTCCTCAGGCGTACCGCCGCTAAACGGTGGGAAGCCGGCTAGGAATTCGAAAAAGATACATCCCAGCGACCAGTAGTCAACGGAATACGTGTAGGGCTTTCCACGCAGAACTTCGGGCGCCATGTAATCAGGCGAACCCACGATGGAATCCGCGTAACGAGGGTCCTCATGACGAATCGAACGATAGATGGAACGCCTTTCAAGCGTGGATCGATAGACTACTTGATTATCTTTGACTTTATCAAGTTTGATTTTCAGAGATTCGATCCGTTTGGGGTTGAGAGCTCCAGTTGCCAAACCAAAGTCTGTAAGTTTGACATGACCGGTTCCGTCGACCAAAAAGTTCTCTGGTTTCAAATCGCGGTGGATGTAACCAAGTTTGTGCAGTTCGCTCACAGCGACAAACATTTCACCGATATAAAACCTAGCGTGCTCCTCCTTCAGCACTCCAGAGTTGTTCAAGAGCGTCCGAAAGTCTCCTCCTGGAACATATTCCATCGCAAGGTAAACATGCTGGGCATCCTGGAAAGCATACAACAAGCGAACGAGCCAAGGCGTCTTCGTTGCTGTTAAGATGTCACGTTCAACAAGAACGTGACGAACCTTGGGGATGATCGAACGATCTTGAGTGCTATTGCAAAAACATATCCAATCGAAAGACATACTTCGTCCATCTTATGCAGAGTGCGTTTCTTCATCCTCTTCAAGGCACATACTTCACCCGTTTCTTGCTTGCGCGCGAGGAAGACCTCGCCATAGCCGCCCTGACCAACTTGAGCAATGATATGGAACTGTTCCACTCGGAGCTTTGCGCGACGTTTCCTCAGCAACACCCGTTCGCGACCGCAGTACGATTTGAATTCTTTCGAATATTCAGCCGCAGATAGCTGTCGTTTCGCAGTATCGGCGTCAAAACGCGACCTACGATCCTTCCGAGCAGCAAGATACCCGAGGCTCTGAAAGTAATAGTCAAGGAAGTATAGTTGAGCTACGGTCGCCTTCCGCTTGACTTCCGAGCTCTCCAGGAGTTCTCTCTCCCAAAGCTGAAGGCCACCCTGTTTCATCGTAGTAGCACCCTTTGCGGTCACCATACTGACATCGTTGTTCCAACCGTTCTCCCCCTTTGCGGTACCCATGTGGATATCACGGAGACCCATAGTGATCCCCTTCGCTGTGTCCATGTGGATATCTTTCTCAGAGACTTTGGTTGCGCTTGTCATGACGGTCGTACGGGTCGTGAATGCTTGCTAATGAATGGTACAGATGTGTGATACGATTCCGACTCCGAGTCTCGCCATCCCACTAGGTTCTCCAAGAGGAACGCGGTCCACACGTGCCACCTCGTAATCCACGTGACCGACGCGTCAACGCCGATTGGATAATGTTCACCAGAACGACGATCATGCGACACACACATATCGACCTCGCGTCAATCCTCGTCCAACCGAACCCTCAGATAGATCTGCGACAACAGGCGTACGAAATATCCACCGGTAACTTCCTCAAAGCGGTCACAAACTATACACACCGTGCCATTGCCGAGATCACGAAACACCGAAATGCTCAAGAGGCAGACAAGAGGCGGTTAGCAGAGAGAATTCAAGCAGTGGAAGCAGAAACAAACCAGTGCAAATTGAAAGAGATCGAGCTGTTGGCTGTTTTGGAGAAGGAACAGGAAGAGAGACGAGACACGGAACAATCTGTGGCCACCTTGAAACGTCAACTAGCATCTGTCCGAGAGGCGTCTGCAGCCATTGACTCCGAAATTGAACAGTACCGCGCTCTTGTTTCCGACCTACAACGAGAAAAGGACCGTGAACGCGATATACTGAACGAATTCTCTGCGAAGCTCGAACCAGAGCTTGCAGCTTGCGAGTCGTGGTTAAAATGCAATATTGAAGGCATAGAAACAGACCAGCTCCTCATTCGGTTCTCTCATGTAGATGAGAGAAATGTTGACCGGGAGTTCAGTTTCGTACTCGACCTTTCAACTCCAACGTACAATGTGATAACGACGACGCCACCTTTGCCTTCACTCCCCATACTGTTGCAGGAACTAAATCAGACCGGAAATGTGTACCGTTTCATTCGATGTATGCGTCTAGCATTTCGTGATTTGGTACAAACACAATCATGATAACTGTCTAACCACTTTTATACCTCCCATGTAGATCATACTTATATGTAAAGTATATGACCGTAAGTACTGATGGATCGATCTCACTCCTCGAAAATATCGTTCCAGCCCGTCTTGTCTCTATATCCACCTGAACTCCCGAGCTTAGCCTTGTTGCGTGACTTGCGGCCTCCAAGTTCTTTGTACATTTCTCGCATCTCCGCCTTGCCTGGTTTAGTGTTTTCTTCAACCATCCACTTCTCTTCATTCATTTCTCTAGGCGTTTGATATCCAGACCGTGAGGGGGAGGACCACTCTATTGGACTTGACGGTGTGGATTGGTTGGCGCTCGTTGATAGATACGTTAGACGCTGGGAGACATTTAAGAGGCAAGGCTCAGACAGATGATGACACAAACCCAATTCTGCTTCGACTCTCTCCTGGTCCACTTCCCTGGTGGCAAGCTCTCGTCATGAAAATTCTCTTTACGGTAGTGCTGAAACCATATGTAATTGAGTGTCTGGCTCTTCCTCCACTTCCGTGAGACTCTGGAGCATGACGCAAGGTCGCATATCGAGAGCCAGCGGAAGATGCGTTGAGAGATCTGGGTAGGAAAAACTTTTAGGGGATCCGATGACGGCTGTTTTGACAGCGACGTCACAGTCAAATTAGGCATGGTTCGTGGATTGGACCTTCGAGTTGGGGAAACGGGCCTCGAGCTCGGTCTCGATGGCGCCCGGGATCGTGCTGGTGTTCCCGGGGCAGATACCTGGGTTGGTGTGAGGCAAATGATGTGAGATGGAGATCATTTTGAGGACGCACAACACAGATCAGCTCGTCTTCGGAGTCTTCATCTGGCTGGCGGGTAGAGAGAGCCTGTTTTTTGTCTGCGAGGAGCTCTGTGAGGGTCAGAGATCTGAGCACGTCCTGTCTGAGGCTCATCGTGGTTCAAAATCAACCTGTTGAATACACGTGCAGTCCATCTCAAGCAGCTCTTAAAAGCACATCTAATTGGGAAGTTTGAGCTGACAAATATGATGATGTCACACTACCTATGCACAGCCACAACGAACGTACGCTACACCGAGGTGAACAACGACCAGACACCTTTCGCATAGCCAACTACCTCATCCGCACCGAGCTTGCTTTCGCCAAAGATACGGTCCACAAATGTAATCGGAATCTCGCCAACGGTGTATCCAAGTGCCCGTGCACGCACCATCATTTCCATCTGGAACACATACCCTCGCGATTGAGTGAGCGTAATGATGTGTCGCAACACGGGAAGACGGTAGAGCCTTGATACGATGTGAGTCACAGTCAACTAAATCAAGACACACATGCCGGAAACTACCCGTCAAGTCACTGACCCCAGGGTTGAGCACGGTTGCTGCCAAGAAGTTGGCCCCTCTCGAGACAAGCTTCCGTTTGAGGTCCCACCCATGCACACCTCCAGGACGGGCTTCGGTCAGAGCGGGAGTAGGCGCAGAGCGATACCGCGTGCCTGTGACGATATCTAGATTGTAAGCTTGCTGTAACCTGCATTTCGGTGTTAGCCACGCCTCCCTGTCCAGACAGACAATGCTGACTTTATGAACTGTGGTATGAATTTGGGCTAAAAGTCATGGTCAGAGAGACTCGTAGATTGACAGTTTGAACACATACATGATGTGAAAAGTCGGCATCCATAATGATGACAAAGTCACCTGTGCAAAACTCGAGTCCATGGATATATGCAGTGCTGAGGGCTGTTAATTCCTCAAAACCGAACAGATACGACAAACATACCCAAGACCAAGCTTCCCTGCACGCGGTTTGAGCACCTATACACGCGTCAGACAACGCAACGACAGGAACGGCAGGGAACACCTACAATTTTGTCGTCCCCGTAAGCTTTTGCGAGCTCCCTAGCAACTTCCTGTGTACCATCTGGACTAGCATCATCTACCACGATTACCTCCCATGCTAGTTCACTAAACCCTTCGGCGGGTAGCTCAGTACAGTCCACAGTGAGGCCCATACAGAAACGCACTGTTCTCTGAACACTTTCGCCAAGAGCCATACGATAATTGGCAGATTCTTGCGCTCATTATACGTCGGCAAGATAACGGAGTACTTGTGTGTGTTTGCAGAGTTGTACTTGCCTTGCATGTTCAGCGACGCGGCACTTGCGAACGGGTTCATTGCAACGCCTTCAATGTAATGTGACATATCGGGTGACGTGTCACATTCATGTCTTCCCCGCCCAATAACCCAGCCATCGACAGTCTGTCCGTCCAGGACACACCAGCCATCGTCGCTGTCCGCGATCTCCTCAAAGACACTCTCCGCGTCGTGACATCCGACAATCGCGTCTTCATAGGCACATTCGTTGGCACCGATCAACTCCTCAACTTACTGCTTGTCAACACAGAGGAGTATATCCTCAGCACAGATGTACCTGCTGGCAGATTCGTCGGTCAGGTCATGGTCCCGTGGAGATTGATTATTCGGATTGAGGCCCTCTCTCAATCCCACAACGAGCACCCCAAAGGACACGACCAAAATGGCGGGAGCCTGTATATCTGATGAGATTAATCTGCAATGTAAACGATATTGTTCTATCTCTCCAACTAATATTCACGGGTATAAATGAGTCAGAACCTCTCCCAGACATCTCTCCAAAACAAACATCCACAGTGCTCCGCGCGGAGTCCATTGTTGTTGCTGAACCGTACAATGTTGCATACCATTCCCGAGTAGGAGAGCTCTCCTGGAATGGCGACATTTAGTCTCTGTACTTGTCCTTGTAGATCCACGCCATCCCAACGTCGCTAGCACCTTGTGCAACCTAGTTTCATTCATTGAAATTGTCGCAATCACTTTCGCATGGATTCCAACTCACCGCAGAGCGATACCACTTCGCAGCCTCTTTTTTGTCCTTCTTGCACCCTCTGCCATTGGCTAAACAAAATGCCAAATCTTGCTGAGCATCTGCGTCGCCTAAGTTAGCAGCAACCCGATAATAGCTAACTGCCATCTTCTGATCCTTCGATACGCCCCAGCCCTGGAAGAAACACTGCCCGACCTCATAAATAGCAAGCACAAGCTCCTCCTGACATAGATCAGGGAACAAGCACTGCTTCAAAAACAACAAAGAACTCACTCGAACACCTCCTACATCAAACCCCCTTTTTGCTTTCTCAAGATCATCCACCGCTGCTTCCGCTGCCTTCTTCAGCCACTTGAAACCATTCTTTTCATTCTTCTCACATCCCCATCCATGCCTTAACGTGAGCCCCCACATCAACATCCCGACACCACAACCACCCTGCTCGGTCGCACTCTTCTCAAAACAGATGGCCGAGTCTTTCAATTTATTATCCTGATGGTACTTGATTCCTAATTGAAGGTAATCGTGGGGATTTGGTTTTTCAGTAGAAGCGGATGATGCTCGGCTAGGACCTCGGGAAGCGGACGAGGTAGGTCGAGAGCCCTGGGACGTTGGCGAAGGCAATGGACTATCCAACTGATAGTACGAATACGAATCTGTATATAGGCTAGCAGGTGAAGCAGCTCTTAGCGAAGGTGGGTGCGATGGTAGTGTAATATGACTTTGGGAAGCAAGGGAGGGAGACGAATAAGCACCGTGAGGATGAAGATACGTTGCCGACGACATAGACGCGGGGCTGTTCATCTCACTGGGTGAATAAGTCCCAGACGAAAGGAGGTTTTCGGGATAAATCCCTGTCATTGGCGTAACGCCGGGCACCGGACTGGGGCTCGTTGTAGGGGAATGGGTCCTATGGGCATTGCGTTCCAAGACTTGACGCTTCTGTTCTGTGGACGACACTATTGGTGGTCGACCTGGTCTTGAGAAGTTCAGGCGCGGTAAACCATTTGGAGAAAGTATCGGTTGGCGTAGTGGTCCAGAAGAGCGTGGAACATCTTCCAATGGGGAAGACACCACGACAGTCGGTAGTGGTGAAGGCGGTGGCTTCATAGAATCTTTGTCGGCGTGGTTCGCGGTGACGGTATGCACGGGGCCAGTCTGTGGCCATGGATTAGAAGGAACGTTAGGTCGAGCGGAAGAGGAGGCGGGGATGTAGCCGGAAGGATGATGATTAGGTTCGTCAGGGACCTGAGGTCGCTGACCAAAAACGTCGTCTTCGGGATAGCCATGATCGTCTGGTTCGCAATCGTCGGCAAGTGAAAGGAATGACTTGGAATTCTGGCTCGCATTCAGCGCCGTTGCAGCGCTTGCTGTCGAATTTCGGAAGTGGGAGTGTAACAATGGAGATTCTGGTGTAGCCTGGCTGGCAAATGGTCTAGGTGGTGATACCGCATACTGAGGGTGAGGAGCACGAATGTGAAAACCAGGTTGCAAGGACGGGGGCACACTGGCTTGAGCGTTGGCGACCGTCTGCCTGGTGTGGGTCTGTTGACTCACTTGTTGGCGTCGAGATGATGCACGACGAACGAGAGTATCCAACGGTGAAGAATACAAGAGCCTGTCTTCGCTAGACTGGTACTCGAATGCCGTCTGACTCGCATCCATATCACTCTCTGGGTGCTCTCAGGCTCGGTGACATGATGTGTAGAAATGGATGGTAGTACAATTATAATGTTCTCAGTCGGGGGATGTATCTACGCGGCAACGATGCTCGTTACAGGAAGGCTCAGCTCGCATGGCGGAGGATGATTCAACACTGGATCGACGACAATATGAGTGCATGGGTCCCTCTGATAGCATATCTAACTAAGTTACGTATACACGAACACAAATCAATCCGCTCATATCCCCACCCGTCGACGAGGTGTCTGTCCAACACGAAGACCAGGATGTCTGGGTGTCCCAGGCCCAATGATCTGCGAGCTCCCAGTCGCAGTCTTAACAGCCAGGGCTTGCTCTGACTGTTTCTTGGCAGTCCTGAGGGTGATCGAATCCATCATCAGCCGTCTTCATCTCTGCTACTTGGAAAGGTAACCAGACTCTCTCTTCTCTCTGCTTCCTGATCTGGTTCTCTAATTCTGCTCGCTTAGAAAACTCCTTGTCAGCTTTTCGTCTCGAACTACCGTCATCAAAGTTCTTTTCCCTGACGGAAAAGAATACAGATCCCAGCTCAGCTAACCAGTAGGCGTCCACAGCCGTGACTTGCGTCATATACTCTTTGGAGGTGAGTATTAATTCGTGATATACAACATAAGCTGGGGTATATCCCAACCCATACAGCGCACTGGTCGGATGGAGATGGGTCGGTAATCCGGTGCGGATATTTACATACTCCCCAATACCCTTGACACGAGCAGCTTGATGGAAGTATCCAGCAGTGATCGCTTTCCTCACGATGTCAAAGTCAGTGCCGCAAGATATTAGTTCCATCTTTTGAAACTTCATAATATCCTCGAGTTGTGCACGAACTTCTCTCGCTTTTCGCAGGAGCTTGGGGTGCAGGAAGTGGCGTGTTGCCCAATCGTCCCGGAAATTGTGACTCTTCCACTGATTGAAGACATTCAGAAGGGTTAGGTGGTCACTTTCTGGAACATTGAATTTTTCCCGGGCGGCATCGGCTTCTTCCATCCGTTCCTTGGGTCGGTAGAAAACACTAGGTACTGAGAGCATAGAGACGATGGTTAGCATCTCAGCAGAACATTTATATCCCACGGATGCGATCAACATCTTCGCCATTGATGGTTCCATAGGGAAATCAGACATCTTGCGTCCAACGGGGGTCAGATCGCCCATGTTGTCAAGTGCTCCAAGGACCCAAAGCTGGTACATCGAGTTAATGATGTTCGCCTGGGGTGGAGGGTCCATGAAATCAAACTCCAACAAATTTTTGACACCTAGTGACTTCAACAGCAACACAGTGTTAGCTAAATTGGTGCGCTGAATCTCAGGTATTGTGTTGGGGAACATTTCGTTTCTGTACGCCATCTCGGTGTACAAACGGTAGCAGAAACCACTGCCTGTTCGACCGGCACGACCCGTACGTTGATTTGCGTTCGCTTGGCTGACAGGTGTAATTTGAAGAGAGTCCATACCAACTTTTGGGTTGTAAACTTTGAGTTTTGAGTATCCTGAATCTACGACGTAGTGGATACCGTCAACTGTCAACGAGGTTTCTGCGATATTTGTAGCAACGATGACTTTTCTACGACCGTCGCTAGTAGGCTCAAATATTCGTGCCTGCAAGTCGGCGGGCATTTGGGAGTAGATAGGCAGTACTGCCAAAAGGGGTGGATCATCTAACTGTGAGAGCCTCTCCTCTACGACCTGACAGGTAACTTCTATATCTTCTTGACCAGTCATGAAGACAAGGATATCGCCGGGAGGCAACGAAAGGTGGATCTGAAGGACCTGTTTCACGGCGCCGTCGACGTAATCGTCACAAGGAGATTTTGAATGGAATATTTCAACGGGGAACGTTCGACCGGGTATAGTGTATGTTGGAGCGTTACCGTAAAAAGCGGAGAACTTCTCAGCGTTCATCGTAGCGGACGTGACGATGAGCTTGAGGTCACGACGTCTTGACAGAACTGGTAAAGGCTGTCAGGAACACATGTATTTTAATAACGTAGCCCGACGCACTCTTCCTCAAGAGACCCATCAGTACATCAGTGCTCAGGGATCGCTCATGGGCTTCGTCCAGGATGATTACACTATATCTATCCAAGTCGCCTTCGTTTAATGACTCTCGCTGGAGTACACCATCCGTCATATACTTGATCTTTGTCTCTGAGGAGGTGCAATCTTCAAAACGTATCGCATAACCAACCAGACCCCCCAGTTTACACTCCAAAACGTGAGAGATGATGCAATGACAAAATAATAGTACGAACCTCCATCTCCTCAGAGACACGCTTTGCAACAGACATCGCAGCGACACGACGGGGTTGAGTACAACCGATAATACCGAATGAGGCATAGCCATCCTCGTAAAGGAACTGCGCCAGTTGGGTAGTCTTACCAGACCCTGTCTCACCAACGACAATCACAACTTGGTTCTCCCTGATTGTCCTTAGTAGTTCCTCGCGGCACGCGAAGGCGGGCAGATATTCCCTCTGTTCTTTCAGTGTCCGAGTCTTCGCGAACGAACTGACACCCGCATTTGCCTTGAGATGACTAGAGAATTTGGAATCTCCTTTGTACTCCTTTTCACCAGAGGAAGAAGGGTGCTCTGCTATAAGCAATAGAGATACAAATAGCTGCGTGAATGTCCAACTCGGCGAACAGGGAACGAATGTAAAGCTACAAACGCAGCTTCGGTTTCAGCTTCCTCGTCTTTGACTCCCATTATATTTCCCAACGATGTACCTCCCAATGAGGCGAGCTTAGCAGCGGCTTTCGCGCGTTCAGCTTGTTCACGTTTCTCCTTGACCAGTGCACTACCCTTCTTGGAGAACACGGCCATGTCGCTTGTTGGATCCCTAATGGGGTTAACAGGCTCCAGTTGCTTAGTGAAAATCGTTTTGCCGTCCAGAAAGGGGGGCTTGAGATCGTGAACCATGACATGGACTGCTGACTCTGACTCGTCTTCGAAATCTAGGTCGAGTTCTTTGCGAGTGGCAACGCCGGACGTGACCATTCGGTTTGCTTCCCACAAATCGTTGTCGGCATTCTACATGACGCTCAGTAAGGGATGCATTGCGACATGAGATTCAATGCTCACATATTGTGCTTGTCTCGCGGAAATTTTCTTCTACATCTTGGGTGAGAACGACTCGTCAACAGAAATGAAAAAACACACACCCTCGTCTTAGTCGCTATTTCAGCCTCTTTGATGACACTGAGATCCTCGTACTGAGCTAGGGGATTGTGTTCTTCATCACCAGCGACGCCTCCTTCTTCGGCACCACTGTACCATTCACGGTCTAATCTGACTTGCTCCTCCTCCCATTCTCTCATGTCTAGACCTAGAGCATCTTCGTCAGGACTGCCACCCCGTGGCACCCTGGGTGTCGGTGCATCCCAAGCCCTGTTCTTCGCCCTTCCCCAACCGGGACCATCCCGAGTCTGTCTTGGAGTCGACTCCCAGCCGACGTTGGGCACACGAACGCTGGGTGCATCACGGTCTCGGCTGCCTCGTTCACTTTGCGGGGTCCAGCCACGCTCTCTTCTCTCATTGTGCCTCTCTCCCCATGCTCTATTAGAGCGGCGCTTGTACTCACCGAGTCCTTTTGGCGCATCAATCGTTCGTTCCTGCACCACGGCAAAACCCTCTCGTTGTTTGTCCTTGCTCCTCCTGTGTTCTTCCAGTCTTCGACGAGCAGTCTCGGAGAGACCACCTGGATTGGATGGTGTCTCTTCACCTCGCTGCCTCGCAGTACTGGCTCGTGCAGGTAAGCTCGGGACTTTGAATATAGTATCATCTAACCTTGGTTTCTTCCTTGGTCCATCTTCACCGCGTTCGTCCCTTTTCTCCTGGGCGAGACGATCAAGACCGAGGAGAGAGCCACGGGGCGTTGAAGGTTCGTTAGGTTTCGGGTGTCTGACAAGCCCGCCCTTGGGTACTGCTTCAGGTTCGAGCACGTCGGTGTCCCTCATCGTGGTTAGTAATAGAATGATCACCCAAGTCGAGTCAAGTAGGTTAGTCAGACCAATACATTGTGACACCTGTGACACGCGTGACGTCGGGGCCGGCGCGCAGGTGAATTGTGGCGGAGTTTAAACGTGCGACTCATCCACAGGTTGTTCCCAACAACTGTCGTCGCTCGAGTCCGGGTCTACAGCGTTCTTCGCCGTCAGCCCCAACGACCACGACTATCTGCCAGCTTCATACATTGGAGTCAAAGAAAACGACTAGGAATCACGTTAGCTCGTTTTCCCAAGTTTTCGGTCCTCTTTCCCAGTTTTTGCCACCGCATCGCTCCTCTATCAACACTTCAAAAAGTCGCAGAATTTCGACATTTCTACTTGAAAATATCATTTACGACACTCAATTCGCGTTAATTCACGTCTTGGACCCCATTCTTCTTCTTTTCTAGACTACTTTTCGACATCCGTCCCAGACGCGCTTTATTAGTTTCTCCACTACCCACCAGCCATGCTTGGTCATCAGTTCGCGTACTCGGCGGCTCCAATCCGCAAGGTCAAGGAAGTCCAGTTCGGTATCCTCTCTCCAGAAGAAATTGTAAGAACTAATCTCTGTACATTTTGTTAAATGTTTTCAACTTTCCTTCGTTTGACAGAAAGCCTATTCTGTTGCCAAGATCGAACATCCGGAGGTTATGGACGAGACGACCCACAGACCTAAACTAGGTGGCTTGATGGATCCACGCATGGGTACAATTGACAGAAATTTTAAATGTCAAACGTGCGGCGAGGGAATGTCCGAGTGTCCGGGTCACTTTGGTCATGTAGAGTTAGCGAGACCGGTTTTTCACCCAGGCTTCATTGTGAAAGTGAAAAAGATTTTGGAGTGTATTTGTGTAAATTGCGGGAAACTCAAAGCTGATATCGTGAGTCGCATCTAACTCTACTCGTTTCGCACCCCACCTCCCAATTTTCTGGGGGCTCTCTCCATAATCCACTGGAGAACCCCAAACCCGCACCACGACAACCCTCGATATATCGGGGTGTTTGGCCTGCTGTGGCGTGGCTGACGCGCGTTTTCGATCGCTTGATCGCCGCGAGCCATTGCAAGCGCCCAGTGCTGGTTGGACGCGAGGTGCGCGGTGAAATGGGGCGCTGAACGAGGAGTGCGAAAACAGTCGGTGATCCTCATGGTGTGCTCAAGGCTCACTCAATGGTCCTGGCTCATATGCGCCCGTCTCACTTGTGACGCACCTGAGACGGTGCATTATGTGGCCTAGCACATACGTCAATTATGTGCTAGACGCCGCCTCCTTGTGACGCTTTGGTTATAGAAATAGTTTCTCTTTAGCGTGACACATTATGGTGAACTTGTATGCTGACGCTTTCATCTCCTTTCTTCAATGCCATTTTCGTTCCACTAGTCAGATCCAAACTTTGCCGACAAGATTAGGCATGTTCGCGATCCCAAGGCTCGCATGGCTGTTGTTTGGTCACACTGCAAGACGAAAATGGTTTGTGAAACCGATGAGCCCAAGGAAGAGGGTGCGGAGGGAGATGCTGAGGAACCTAAGAAAGGGCATGGTGGTTGTGGTCACATACAACCACTCGTCCGAAAGGAAGGTCTCAAGTTGTTTGTTCAGTATAAGCGACCGAAGGATGAAGATGAGGTTTGTTATCCGCGACGTACCGCTAACAACCATCGGTTATTGAAGGCTTTCTTGCGGATTAGAGGACGTCAAGTCTTTACAACCTGACAAACGGCTATTCACCCCTTCCGAGGTCTATACGACGTTCAAGAAAATGTCCGATTCGGATCTGCATCTTATCGGGCTTTCCGACGAGTATGCCAGACCGGAATGGATGATCTTGACTGTGATGCCTGTCCCTCCGCCCCCTGTTCGTCCCAGTATAGCTGTTGATGGCGGTGCCATGAGGAGCGAGGATGATTTGACGTACAAACTGGGAGATATCATTAAAGCTTCTGCGAACGTGAGACGTTGTGAACAGGAGGGCGCTCCTGCTCACGTTATCACAGAGTTTGAACAGCTGCTGCAGGTGATGCTGATGGCTTTCCTTCAGTTTCCCCTCTCGTGGTACTGATACTTTTCACAAGTTTCATGTCGCTACCTACATGGACAACGATATCGCAGGCATTCCCCAGGCACTGCAAAAGAGTGGCCGTCCTGTGAAAGCCATTCGTGCGCGTCTAAAGGGGAAGGAAGGCCGTCTCCGTGGCAATCTCATGGGCAAGCGCGTGGACTTCTCAGCGCGGACAGTTATTACCGGTGATCCAAATCTAGAACTCGATGAGGTCGGTGTGCCAAGGAGTATTGCCATGAACCTGACCTATCCTGAACGAGTTACGCCGTACAACATTGCCTACCTGCAGGAGCTTGTGCGGAATGGTCCCTCTACGTATCCCGGTGCCAGATATGTTGTCCGGGACACAGGCGAGCGTATAGACTTGAGGTATAACAAGCGTGCCGACGCTTTCCTTCAATATGGTTGGATCGTCGAGAGACATCTCAAGGATGGAGACTTCGTTCTCTTCAATCGGCAACCGAGTCTACACAAGATGAGTATGATGAGTCATCGAGTGAAGCTAATGCCCTACTCCAGTGCGTCTTTATTTGCTTCTCGTTATTCCTTGGGAAAACGACATGGCTGACCACTCGATCCACACAGCATTCCGTTTAAATTTATCTGTCACGCCCCCGTATAACGCCGACTTCGATGGTGATGAAATGAACATGCACATTCCTCAGTCTGAAGAAACCCGTGCAGAGTTGAGTCAAATTGCATGGGTTCCGCGTCAGATTATATCACCCCAAGCCAACAAGCCTGTCATGGGTATCGTGCAGGATACGTTGTGCGGTATTCGTAAATTCACTCTTCGAGACGCGTTCCTCGACTGGAATCACGTCCAAAACATTCTTCTTTGGATCCCAGACTGGGATGGCAGCGTTCCAACGCCTGCAATCATTAAACCCAAACCGCTCTGGACAGGGAAACAAATCTTGAGCATGGTTATTCCCCGAGGAATCAATATTCACCGTGCTCCTGAACCGAAGTCCGCTAACCCTGTCTTCGACGACGGTATGATGATTGAAAACGGCGAGATTCTCTTCGGGATCGTCGACAAGAAGACTGTTGGAGCGACGCAGGGAGGTCTTGTACATGTCGTCTTCCGTGAAAAGGGTCCCGAAGCCACGCGACAATTATTCACTGGTATTCAAATGGTCGTTAACTTCTGGTTATTCCACAACGGTTTCAGTATCGGTATCGGTGATACGATCGCCGGACCCAAAGTCATGAGCTTCATCACGCAGCGGATTGGTGAAAAGAAACAGCAGGTCGCGGAGATTATCGACGATGCGTACCACGACCGGCTCAAGCCTATGCCTGGTATGACCATTCGAGAGTCCTTCGAGAGCAAAGTCGAACGAGAGCTTAACCGCGCTCGTGATGACTCTGGCCAATATGCTCAGAAAAATCTCAAGGAAGACAACAACGTCAAACAGATGGTCACTGCCGGTTCCAAAGGATCCTACATCAACATATCGCAAATGTCGGTGTGTGTGGGGCAGCAGAGTGTGGAAGGGCGACGTATACCGTTCGGATTCCGTCATCGGACGCTCCCCCACTTCACGAAAGATGACTTCAGCCCCGAGGCTAGGGGGTTCGTCGAGAACTCTTACTTGCGGGGTTTGACGCCTCAGGAATTCTTCTTCCACGCCATGGCTGGTCGTGAAGGATTGATTGATACGGCTGTCAAGACCGCCGAGACGGGTTACATTCAACGACGTCTCGTCAAGGCACTGGAGGATGTGATGGTTTGTTACGACGGCACGGTGCGGAACTCACTTGGAGATCTTATCCAATTTATCTACGGCGAGGATGGCATGGACGGTGCTTTCATTGAGCGCCAAAAAATTGATACTTTTGGGATGTCGGACAAAGAGTTTGAGCACAACTACCGTGTCGACGTCACGGACAAGGAGGGAGGGTTTTTGCCTGGCGTTCTGCAGATCGGGATCGACGACAGTTCTCTGGAGTTGCAGGCGAAACTGGATGAAGAATACTCCCGGCTTGTGCATGATCGTCACGAGCTGCGCTCATTTGTGTTCCCTCGTGCAGACGGCCTGACACCTCATTACCTTCCTGTCAACCTCCACCGCATCATCCAAAACGCTGTTCAAATCTTCCACATCGATCGTCGGAAACCCAGCGACCTTGAGCCCGCCTATATTGTTGACGCAGTTCATCAGCTCACGGAACGCATTGTCGCCATTCCTGGTGATGATCCGATCAGCAAGGAGGTGCAGACCAACGCCTCGCTCACATTCCGCATGCACGTTCGTGCCGTCCTCGCGACGCGGAGAGTCCTCGAACAGTATCACCTCAACCGAGAAGCGTTTGAGTGGGTGCTGGGAGAAATCGAGGCGAAGTTCAACCAGTCGCTCGTTAACCCCGGCGAGATGTGTGGAACGCTTGCTGCTCAGTCAATTGGTGAACCCGCAACGCAGATGACGCTCAATACGTTCCACTACGCCGGTGTTTCCAGCAAGAACGTAACGCTCGGTGTGCCACGTCTCAAGGAAATTATCAACGTGGCGACGAACATCAAGACTCCCTCATTGTCCGTGTACCTGGAGCCTCAGCTCGCAGAGGTAAACACGATGGCTAAGAATGTGGAACAAGAGTTGGCATATACATCGCTCCGAACAGTTACTGCTGCCGTTGAAATCTGGTACGATCCCGATCCGACAACCACGATTATCGAGGAGGATTCTGTATTCGTCGAGTCGTTCTTCGCTATTCCAGATGAAGAAATTGAGTCTAAGCTCCATCTCCAATCTCCTTGGCTCCTTCGACTGGTTCTCGACCGAGCGCGCATGCTCGACAGGAAGTTGACGATGGCGTATGTTGCGGGACGGATCGCGGAGAGCTTCAAGACGGATCTCTTCGTCATATGGAGCGAAGACAACTCGGAGAAACTCGTCATTCGGTGTCGTGTTCTCGGAGGCGGAGACAAGGATGAGGATGGGATGGGCACTGTCGAGGAAGACATCTTCCTGCGTCAGCTAGAAAACACAATGCTTAACTCTGTCAGCCTTCGCGGTGTGCTTGGTATTCGTCGAGTTTTCTTGCAAGAGCAGGACAAAGTGTACCACAATGAAGAGGGTGCGATTAAGACGAAGAAAGAGTGGATGTTGGAGACGGATGGGGTCAACCTCAAGGCGGTCATGTGCGTTGACGGTGTGGACTTTACGCGGACGTACTCCAACAGCTGCGTGGAGATATTCAACGTTTTGGGCATTGAAGCCACTCGCGCTGCCATCATGAAAGAGTTGCGTGGAGTTATCGAATTCGATGGTTCATACGTCAACTATCGACATCTCGCGTTACTTTGCGACCTCATGACGCATCGCGGTTCTCTTATGGCCATCACTCGACATGGTATCAACCGAGCCGACACTGGAGCTCTCATGCGTTGTTCGTTCGAAGAGACGGTGGAGATTTTGATGGAGGCAGCGGCAGTTGGAGAGAAGGACGATTGTCACGGAATTGCGGAGAATGTGATGTTTGGGCAGCTTGCACCAATGGGAACGGGTGCATTCGATGTTGCGCTTGATATCGACATGCTAAAGGACGCTATTGTCGATCATCGCCTCCCAGTGCAGAATATGCTTGCTGCACACGCTGATGGCGGCATGACCCCAGGCCAAGTCGCTATGACGCCATACGACACCAACTCCCCCGCCTGGTCGGAAACGGCATTCAAGGGCGAGTCTGCTGCATTCTCCCCACTCGCTGTTCAAGGAGGCGAGGATGCCGCCAGCTTCTCTTTCCTTGGTTATGGACAAAGCCCGCTCGGTGCGGGTGGCATGTCGCCTGCAGGCCCCGGGTACAGCCCGAGCTCCCCCAACGCTTATTCTCCTACATCTCCATATGTGCCTCAATCACCATTTGGCGGTGCTACCTCACCTTTCGGGACATCACCTTATGCGACGTCTCCATTCTATGATCGCGGCAGGGCACCTACATCTCCAACGTATTCGCCCACATCGCCTGCATTGAACTTGACGTCACCTGGCTATTCACCCACGAGCCCACGGTACTCACCTACATCCCCATCATTCTCGCCAACTTCCCCCAGGTACAGTCCCCAATCGCCATCTTTCAGTCCGACCTCGCCACGGTACTCGCCTACCAGTCCTTCATTCAGCCCTGCATCCCCGAGATGTGAGTAATCTCATTGTGTCTCTATCGATGTAATTCATCCACCTTTTTCGCTAGATTCACCCAGTACGGTATTTTTCTGCTCATTGATCGTGTCACTGACCATTTTATTTCCGTTGTGACGTATTTCCAGCTTGTAGGTTTTGTTATACATGTTCACATTTCCAAGCTAATAGGATTGCCAGCCCCAGCACATATGTCACCTTCGTCTCCCAAATATTCACCCACTTCTCCAACGTCCCCATCGTCACCAAAATACTGTAAGTATGGGTTTCATCGAGAGATCAACTTACCCACACTCTTACAGCTCCTACATCTCCTACATATTCCCCAGCTTCTCCGGCTTATTGTAAGTCTACCTGCGCATTTGTGACTGAGCTACCAATGATCAACACCAACAGCCCCGGCTTCTCCAGCATACAGTCCGACCTCACCCCAATGGTCGCCTTCGAGCCCCGCTCAAAATGGATCTACGCGCACTCATTCGTACAGCACATCTCCATCTTGGGAGTAAGTTTGCGTGTGTGAGCGGTCATGCGTATCTTGGTTTGTCGTTGGGTACTGGGCTGCAGTCCTATCCTCTTGTTTGATGTTTGTGTTGTTCACCTTCTCTCGTGTCAAAGGTGCCTATACATGTGCTGTTTGGGACGTCAAGGTATCTAGCTAGCGCCTAGTCTTGCTCGCTTTTGTCTTGTTCAAATTTTTTTAATGTTTTCTTCCCCTTCATGTCCAGCAATTCCATGTAGAATAAGCACACAATTTTACTATATGAACTAGATCTACACTGTCTCGGTTGAGCGACCCGGAGGGCAAGTGTCGAAGCACCAAGTGATCGACATGGTCTTGAAGTCGCGACAACTTGATAGCATCGATGCTTGTAGTTGCGTTGGAAGCACATATATCACAGGTGGGGCTAGCAATTCAGGAAGAATGTATGCATACATTCAAGGACTGTCCCGATCCTCTATCGAAGCCTACTACGGTCAAGATGACATCAGTTTCAGACAAATATTCTTCACTACGCCCCTTCAGTCCCAGCTGTACAAATCAAGATCTTCTGTGTTTAGCTCCGGCTTCTCAACCTTTTCGATAACTGGATTCTTCTCAGCCATGACGAACTCATAAACATCTTGAAGACGTGTTTCAAGTTCCAAATCCTTGGTCGGCAAGCTGTGGAACAGATCTTTGACTCTCCCGACATCTTTCTTCAGTGTCTCCACATCCTTTCTTTGATGCACTGCTGCATTCGGATCGACCTCTTTCTGAAGCTTGAGACCCTCTTTGATCAGCGCAGTTATCTGACTTCTTTGCTGCCCCAATTCCTCAAGACGCTCATGACTCTCCTTCAAAAACAGTCCCTTCGTCTCGCTCTTGCACTTATGAGCGATAGCGATGACCTTGTCAAGGTAGGCGACAAGGCAGGGTAGTGTCCATAGATAGAGCGTACGATACGGACTCCTCCGCCACTTAAAAGCATACACGTTCTTCAAGCATGTGATGAAGATCTTGTTTATTTGTGCCGTCAAACCACTTCCCATGGCAACAGCTTGTTTGCTGCGATGACGACGATACGTGCGGTAAGCTTCTTGGATCTTCTTGGCGGATACAATCTCCTCGTCAGTGGGATCGTGTGGTCGCACCATTGCAGGCTCGATTGTCTCTGCGGTGGTGTCGTCTAGCTCTTCTCGCCCCTCGTCAGCCAGTTCTGCTTCAGCCTCCACGTCAGGCTGGATATCCTCCTCTAGATCTTCTGGACCCTCCGTGACCTCCATTTGAGATGCATAAACCCCTTTGGGAATGAAGGACGGGGCATCAGCATGCAGATCAGAGCGGGCCGCTACAAGCTGAGCAGCCAATAGCGACGGGATTTCGGATGGATTTTCGAAGTAGACGTGCTTGATGCGTGACAACCGAGCGAGAGGAACCTGTGTTGTCCTTCGCTTGTGCAGAAGCTGAACTAGGTCCTCGAGGACTACGTGTGCGTCGTAGTCCACTATAGCCCTCAAGTATTTGTTTTGGGTTGCCAACGTGTACCATCGGTACAGATGGTGCGCTCTCTGCGTAGGTCCAGCCATACGTAACGAATGGAGAATGTTCTTTACTTTCTCGCGGACATGATAGTTCGCTACATTGTATGATACTGTTAATGGATGCAAAAGCATGAATCATCATCATGATAGTCAGAAATCTCAAGAACGCACGTAAACAGATTGCCCTGCAGCTGTTGAAAGTCATCAGTGTTCACCACTCTGTGTAAAAGAGGTAACGAACATTCTCGAGATAAAAACATTGCAGAGGATTGGGGTCAACTTTGTATGCAATAACGTATATGTCCCTGGCACAGCAGCAGGGTTTGATTGCAACCACATCAATTGATGATTTACGCAGCCCAGTAAATCAAGCAGGAGGCCGACTGCGATTTCTTTTTTATTAGAAAAATCTTCATCAGAGGAAAGCCAGCTGCGTGGCAGAACGAGGCCATCAAGTGGCAGGCGGGACGAAAGACGCCACGAAACCGCAATCTTGCCAATAATCATTTCCAGACAATCGCAGAACACAGACAAGTCCACGACAAGGGGAAACTTGAGTATGTGGCGTAGGAATAGGACACCAGACGAAATGCTTGTTGACGTATTGCCATGGAAGAGCGCCATCATATCGTCAATCAGATGACGGCCATCTGAGTATGTAAACTCCAGGAGCTTGCGATGACGGGTGAAGGGAGCTTGGGTGATGCATCTGAAAGCTCCGGATTTATCGAATGCGAAGAGAAGATTCGTTAATTTGAGCATAATCGTCAAGAAACCCTGGCAATCATGGGCTGCATCGAGCCCGTAAAGAGCCTCTCGTACCCAGTGTTTCATGACACCTATGCCTTCCTCTCCGCCGGCTATCATTGAGAAGTCAAGATTCGCTATTGAACCCTGGACATGGAACTCGGGATTGAGGGCGCCGTAGAGATATTCAAGCCAGGTCAAGACACATTCCCGTCTGTCAAGATGCGGATTTACTGAATACATCATTTGAAGAATGCAAAGCTGTTGCAGGTGAATAGCAACCCGAGCGTTATACTGCTTCGAATCCAGAGCTGCAAGATTGACGTGGTCTGAAGGACACCGTGTACGGTTGCATTGACCACTGATGGTGAAAGTTAAACACTGCGAGAAAACGACCGCTTCATAACAGCGCTCATTCTCCTCAATGACTCGCTCGCAGAGATGTTGGGCGAGGGACTTCCGCAGAGCAATGACCATGTTATGCTTAGTGAGGGTAAGATTGGAGGCTTGTATATACATAGGACCATGACGATCGCCCGTTGCAGAACTGTGAAGGAAGGAGTCAGGCCTCATACCGTACTCAGTATTAGTTATTTCGACGATGCAAAACAGTTGCTTGACTGCATCACGGCTAAGGGGATCGGGATATGAAATGACTTGGTGTATCAGCCGTGTGTATTGCCGGAATTTGGTCAGGAAGGGAAGCATCTCTTCGAGTTTGTAGGCCTTGAGTGATGGCAATTGACTGAATACATGATCGAGAGCAAGTAACGCTGATGCATTCCGCCCGTTCTTGATGAAAGTCTCACCCAGGTTCCGAAGCTGGGCTCGGTCGGCTCGTGCGATTGCCTGGAACATAGAGATCTCATCATGATCGAGCGGATCCAAAAGGTCGTCGGGCAGTTCACGAGCCAATGCAAGAAGTTGGACAACGCCTTCGTCAGCTGCGACCTCCCTCGATGGGATACAAAAAGAGCATCGATGCCACAATTGCGAGAGGATGGTTTCACTAGCTCGCTTCGCTGCGTCACGCGAGCCCACGCCAGTCGCCTTCAGGAAGATCTTGATTGCGTCAAACGGTCGGTTCTCCGTTAAGTGCAGCTCGGCTGCCTCCAAGAACTTCCCGTGAGATTCTAATAACGAAGCCCGAGCAAAATCAAGGTCATAGTCCTCCAGAAACTCCAGCTCCTCCTCAAAGGTCGGGAATAATGGTAGGGAAGGCTTGGGACCGTCAGGCTTGCTGCAATAGTATAAGCGACATACGGTGTAAAGTTCTTCTGATAACGCTGCGGGAATTTCGCAAGAATGCTTATCGAGGACTTCGAGTGTCTGGGCGAAGAGCCCCGCCTTCCTGTACTGTCGAGCAGCGAGATCATACTCTTGAGCAGCAAGGTATCCGATGGCGGCCCTCCGGTGATCTCCAGCTCGTGCATAGCACTCTGCAGCATTTCGATAGTAATGGTACTTCTCCGAGTCCTTGCTTTGATGAGGTGCATCGTCCCCGCTCGCCATGAATGCATCCGCAGCTGTCAGAAAAGCTTCCTGTTGGACTTTCAGAGGTGCAACACCGACTTTTGCACGCGCCTCTTCTCGAAGATGGAAAGCCTCGCATATATCAACCATGCGAGGCATTGAGGCCCTCGCAAAGCAGTGCATTGCCTGGGGATACCTCTTGTCTCTGAAAAGTTCTTGTCCAAATGATGCCCATTCAGTTTCGGTCGAGGAGACCGCTAGATGGGGTACACCTGTTCCAGGCGTGCAATTCTGGATTTGATTGCGTGCGCTCCAGACCATCTATCGTTGCTTGAGCGTTCTGCTTTGGAGAGATTCAGAATAGGCTGTCAACCCTTACCCGCATAGGTTCACTCTTGTCAGATTTGTCGAAGATCCACAAATTCTTCCTTGCTCGAGTGATGCCAACGTACAGAAGCTTCAACTATGAATGCTGTGAGCATGACCGTACACCATAAATTTCGAAATTATCACACCTCACGACACACGGCAGCAAAGCGACCGTCATCTCGCCCGAAAGATGGTGCATGTAACTTTGATAGATCTTGACCATCGACTTCGCCCTCAACATGGTTCAAGAGGGCACGCCAGCGGGAAAGATCGATGTCCGAGTCTTCAAAGAAGTTGTAGAGAAGAACCTGAAAACAAAGTGAGTCAGCGTCACTTGAAATAAAAACCTGAAATACCTACATCGTTGAATTCAAGACCTTTGCTGTCATAGAGTGTCCTGAGAGATGATTGAGTATCGACACAGACAAAGCGATAGCATTCGCATCATACATGATTAAACCGATCGCACCGACTTCCTTTCGTAGCTTCTCAACAGCTTCCTCATCTCGTACGAGGATGCCTACAGAGATTGGTTAAATCAGAATGGTCGTTCTGCAGGAAGAATACTTACACTGTTGAGCTCCAAATTCGATGCGACTTCCACTTCAAAAAAAAAAGAATCAAGTACAGTCAAATGCACAAGAAAAGACTACGGACGATTCACCGAACAAGAATTGTTTATATCCAACTGCATCCTGGTCCCACCCTCGGAAAAACACTGGTTTGAGTCCGTTAATGATACCATGTTCCGGTTGGAGGCGATCAATCGCATCTGGCCAAAAGCAAGTGATTCGTTCAATGACGGTATGTGCGCAGTTGACAATACCCCCATGGGAACGGTAATTGATGGCTAGTTGGAAAGCTTCTGGTTCGGAGACGGAACGTTCTTGGATAAAATGCTTCTTTCGGTCTCGCTGGAGAACAAGAATGTTATTAAGCAATTCCAAGGCTGATCGAAACAACGAGTTGCTTACTTCGATACGATACAAGAAGGCTTTCAAGTCGTTGAACCTGAATGAGCTCCCAGCGGAAATAGTCTGGGCGGTGTCACCAGCCCAAAAGAGTCCTTCTGGGTTCCGACAGATGAGCCTCAAAACTGCGAGCAAATGTTAGGTTACAAAACACAGCAGGAACATGTTTGGGCACCAAGGGCGTCAATCAAGAGGTTATCCTGCACTTCGTCAACATAGCTGGAGCGGCATCTTAATTGACTGCTGGCTAACTGTTGTAGCATGTTTCACGTACAGGAAATCGATTTTTTGGCCGCTTAATGAGGTTCCACTCATTAGCATTCGAAGTATTGCGTGGGTTCGATCAGCGACGTCATGGTGACGGCGTTCTTTCTTAACTTTACAGTACGCTTCGAAGATGGCGAAAACTGTTTCTCTTTGGTTGGCGAATGTTGGGTTTGATCTTGCTGAAAGGTTGAGATAGGTGTCCTTGTCGAGATGCCCATTGGGACACGAAAGCGACCTTTCCGACCCCTTAATAACGCCTGCAAGACGTTCCAGTGATTTCCTTTCAGGAGAATATGGTTACGCACCAATAATTTCTGAAAATACAAGCCAAGGATCTGTGACGAAATCGTTTCTCAGGAAAAGCATAGCAATCCAAGAGCTGAGATGCTCACCTAGGCCTTTCGTTAGAGGGAAGTGGGGCCAATATGTGCGCGCGAAGATATCGTATGTTATGCAGGAGTCCCGAGCATCAATGTCGTCGATGTCAGCAAAATATCTAGCAGCATAGTCTCCCTTGGTATCTTCGCTACTATATACATCGGCGGCGATCATTTTCGCGAGCTGACATTGGAACAATGAGTGATTCTAGCCACAAGGAGATACATAGATACCAACCTTGTCATATGTTACAAACAACGGGAAGTGACTCTCTTCCAATGCACTATACTTTCTCGGAATGCCAATCTGATCTTCGGGCACATCGTCTACATCTATCAGACCTGTTTCTTGGTTTTTGGTCTGCACATGCTTTAGTTCTTCAAGAGAATAACCAGCCAGTGCAAGCGACTCGAGCAACTTCCTAAAGTATTCTTCAACTTTTGTTGCAAGAACACGAGACTTCGTCACGAAGATTTGGCGTGGCTTCGGTACACCAGATTGCATCTCCCACGCTCGTTGGATACCAAGCATCTTAAACAACATCACAGTTGTCTTGCCAGTGCCGCTTCGTCCGAGCACATAGCAGGAAGTCCTGCACTTCATGATCTTGCGTTCCTGGGGGCTGCGTATGGATCATTAACTTCGAACGCTCGTTCATACTATACGAGTGATTCTTAGCTGAGCTCAAAAACGTGTTGGACATCTTGATTTACGATCAAGCCTAGAACGGTCATTGAGACATCACGAAAATCGGGTACCGAAAGTCTACTCACTGTGTAGAAAAGCCTGTACAGAATATTAGCACCCTAATTTTAGTGCCACGGAAAGGGACATACTTGCGAAAATGTGGTGTATTTCTCCAAGCTAGATAGCAAAAGATCAAGTAGGCTATAGTGTAGAACAATGAAGACATTACGTACACAAGCAAGGAGTGCAACTGAGGGAGTTGTGTGATAAACCGTAGTCGATCAAAAGAGCTATAAGAACTTACCTCCCCCATGTCCTCCTCGGACAGGATGAGAGGTGTCGGCTTTGTATCGTTTTGAAGGCTTTCAGGAGGAAAACATGCTGGAAGATAACTGTCGCCACCCGGATTTAAAGGAGGATTGCGGAATATACATCTGTTGGATACGCGATCGAGTAAGTTAATTTTCACATTGCAAGAACAAAATTTGACCTTTGACGGTATTCTCTACCTTTGCTAGCGAGATGACGCCCCATGGCATCCCATATGTGGTTCAATTGTGTATGAGTGTGGATACCATATATTTTAATCACTAGAACGAGGTGTCAGTTTCTGTGAACTTGCCAAAGGTATATTATACCTTGTCTATCAACCTGAAGGTAGTGACATCAGAAAGAACGATGACAAACAAGATCTGGGTATAAACGCACATGACCATCATGGTCGGGTACCACGTCGATTTGGTACTGTTCGAGAGCTCAGGAAATGCTCAGTTACATGCCAATGGTGACATACTACGAGACGTAAATCTCTCTGCATTTTGGCTTCGAAGACGGGTACACCAGAGATGTCATTGAGCCGCTTCTGATTGTCGCTGGAAAAGTGCCCGTTGGAGAGTTGTCTGGGGGACCGTGAACATATGCAACAATAGGACAAGTAAAACACACTTGATTTTCTTCACAACTATAGCACACGTTTTCTTGTCACTCTTTGCTAGCTCACGAAGCTTTTCTGTTGCTCCTCCATTGATCAGAATACGCCATTCTCCAAAACCTTCAGCATTGTCAAAATAAAGTGCGGCTTTGATGGGCTGAACCATTGGGTAAGCAGACGGCGTCGAGTCCTTAACCTCGATGGCGTCTTGGAAATTTTCCAAAGCGGGAGGCTGAGGAGTCTCCTTGGTGGTGTTCGTCGATATGTAGGCATCCTTGATCGGCTCAGCAAGAAATGGAAACCGAAGCAGCTCGAGATAAAACTTGAGAACTGATTTAAGGTCATCCGTGATCTTTTGTGCTAGCCGAGCCGCTTCCGTATTATTGATAGGGACCTTGGCCCCCATCTGGATAAAAGGAGAGGCGTCGATGGTAGGACCATTGTTCTTATTCTTGCGCTTTTGTTTGTTTTGTTTCTCGTTGCGAATGGCAAACGCAAACCCAAAGGATTCGCCGTCGTCTTCATATACGGCGTGTTCTGGATTAGCTACGATAGCATCTGAAGAAACACGAGTAAAATCTGTAGAGCATAAAAGTGATAAAACAGGGAAGACAGCCTCCACATAAATTTTGCACTCCCCAATGCGGCGGGCACTGTCAGCGGGGCACAAATCGGGAGGGAAAGTGAAAGTGACAGACGAAAGTCTGTAGAGTAAACTACACATAAAGGACGAAAGCAGAAGGGAAGGCGTGGAAGGATAAGCGGCCAAAATTTTGAGCGTCAACCATTCCGCTCTTGACCAGACTAATTATCCATCGGTGATCCATCGATCAGCGACTCTTTAATAAGAATCGAGAAGGGGACTCACCCGACATGATGTACTCAAAGAGATAGGGAACAGTACACAAGTCCTGAAGTACCAGGTCCAGAGGGGCATCTGGCCCTGTCAAACAGGACTCGAGGATCTGGATAGCCTCACTGAGACCTTCACTGTCAGCAATTCTGCTGACAGTGAAGATGTGAAGGTCGAGGATAGACATTTTAGGTTCACTTTTGTATCGCGACGTACGCGTAAGGAAAAAAGAGGGTGTTAGTCTCACCAAGTCCCAGGTCTTAAATAATGCGTTATTTAAACTTCAAAGGGCTGCAGTGAAAGTTTGAAACGAGGCTCGAGCGGCACCAATATACAGCACGAGGCTGACACCGAACTTCTGAAGAAGCGGCGGCGGCGGGTCTGCGGTGATTGCTCGATAAGAGATCTCTGCCCAGATGATCCTGCTAGTAGTAAGAGGTCTTGTGAAAGGGTCTGGTGAACCCACCACTCGAGCAAACGGAGTCAAAATCCAGTATTTAAGTCAGGTTCGATATCTGGCGGATATCAACGTGTGTGTGCGTGTGACTTTTTGATCTCAACTCGTTGTTGCCCCTTTTATTATGTAATCACTGCGGAGACTGAACGGAGGTGCAAGTGAAAGTGCTACGAGTTGAGTACGAGTCTATTCAGTCTCCTTCGCAGAAACGACAATAGTTACCTTAGAATGCCTCCACCACACTATGACTTTCTCATCAAGGTACCTGCTCACATTCACTCACTTACATCTCTGATTTACTCTCTGCCAACAGCTGCTCTTGATCGGAGATTCAGGTATTTGCAGACTCACCCACAGCGCACATAGTTCAAGGCTAATTCTTGATTCAGGTGTCGGAAAGTCGTGTCTGCTCCTTCGTTTCTGCGATGATGCGTGGACACCCTCGTTCATAACAACCATCGGCATCGACTTCAAGATCCGCACTATCGAACTAGATGGTAAACGCATTAAACTCCAAATCTGGGACACTGCTGGTCAGGAACGATTTAGGACAATTACCACCGCTTATTACCGTGGTGCAATGGGTATCCTGCTCGTATATGATGTCACCGACGAACGCTCGTTCAGCAACATTCGCACATGGCATGCCAACATCGAACAGCACGCTTCGGAAGGTGTCAACAAGATTTTGATTGGCAACAAGTCTGACTGGACAGACAAACGTGCCGTTACCGAGGACCAAGGGCGAGAACTCGCCAACGAACTTGGTATAAAGTTCATGGAAACTTCGGCTAAAGTGAACGAAGGCGTTGAAGAGGCTTTCTTTACTCTCGCTCGAGATTGCAAGACCCGTCTGATAGACTCTCAAGCAGATGCTACGGGTTCCCCAGGTGCTGGAAATACAGACTCCGTAAAGGTCAACCAGCCCGTAACACCGGCCGCTGGTGGCTGTTGTTCATGAGTGCGTTGTAATACATGTACACTCCTCACCGACCCTCGTCGGTCCTTGGTACAAGTAGGATTCCTCACCTCGATTGTCTGTCAATCATGTTACTGGTCTACATTCCCGTATACACCCCTTGTAATACCGCCACCTTCACTCTACCTCGTTGCTCCCCACTATGACTTGGACATTAGACATTTCTATCTGTGAGTCCAGGACTTATTCCTACTTGTGGCCCAGATATGTGAAACTGAGTAGACCGCGGTGTCGTGTTGCAACAAGCTGTGTGGGTCCTGCACCATACACCATCGAGAGAAGGAGATATTGGCAATGCATTGATAAATATTATACAGAAGAATTCCAGTTACCTCCCCACCACCGCTTTATCCGTTCTCCACCCCACTCGTCATACTCTTCCTTCGTGACACCAACCTGCTTAAATTCCTCAGTATTCGCAAACGTCGCCATACCTCTCCACGCATCCATCAAAGGGTCCGCCGCACGTACGACTTCACCAAGGTACATCTCCGGCGGCAATATCGGTCTCAAAGTAGCATAGATACGCTCTCGAAGACCACCAAACTGCGATGCCCCACCAGTGATGAACACATTCTAGAACATTAACAACGCCCTTCAGCATAAATCGCATCGATAAAATAACTCAAAGACCCACTTTAACAAGCCTCGCTTTGTCTGCTTCAGTGAACCGTGCCAGAACGCTTTGTAAAACTTCGCCAACACCAGCCGAGTCGACGCCCGCCATGCTAGGCGAGAAATAGGTCTCGCAAACGCGCCAGCGCTCAGTATTGAGATGTATCCGACTGCGCCCAGCAATATCGTCTTCCTCGTGTTGTGGTTTAAACGCTGTGAGAAGTGCAGATCGCTGAGAGCTCAGCGACGCGTGTGTGTGTTTCGTCGTGAACGTGGGGTCATATTGGAGTAGCTTGCTTTCAATGATTTGCAGCTGACTGAAATCCTCTTCTTCGTCCGAAGATACGGTCGCTGTGTTCTAGAACAGTCAAGCAATCAGCATAAATGGGAGGTGATCAGAGACATCGGTTTACAATCTTGCGATAAATCGCCCAGTCCTCATCATCAGCACCAAACATGTCCTCTACAAAGAGTCCGTCACATCAACATCTACACGTCGCAAGAGAGTGACCAGTGAGACTTACCTCCTCCAGCTTTGCGCTTCTTCTTGGGCACCCTATCATCGGCCGCAAGCGACGCAATATTCTTCATCCTCGCTTGAGCAGCTGCACTTTTCCTATCCGCGAGCGCCGCCTTCCGTCTCCTCCGATCTTTCATCTTGTTCATCAGAGTCTAAAAAGGCAAAACATATCTTCATTGAGACCGAAACCACACCAACAGGGATCAGAAGATAAAAACGACAAACCTCTTGTTCCCTCCTCAAACGACTCGCCCATTCCTCGAAATTGTTCTCCCGCTCCTCCTCGTCTCGTTTCTCCTCAGCCTCTTTCTCCTCTCTCTCTTTCTCCTTCTCGCGTCGCGCTCGTGCGCGTGCCTCCCATCCTGCTTTTAAGAGTTTCTGTTTCTTCTTCTCTTTAAGTCCTTCCTCGTCAAGCTAGCACAGTCGGTCAACGATGCCTAACCCTCCAAAGCAACAAAGACTCACATCCGCATCTGGAACGTCAACTAGGTTAAACGTCGGCTCTTCCTATCATTCGATGAGATCAGTAAACGACCAGCCACCGAAGACGAGCGAACCACGAACAACCGGCTCGTCTCCGCCGTCCACATCCTTCTTTCGTGCACGTTTAACGTCTTGCTCAAGCTTCTTGATCGTCTCTTCAAACGCGGTATCGTCATCGAACCCCTCTGCTTGGAGAGTGTTCTACCACAAGACCAAAAAAAGACATCAACAAGGACGACGAACAACCCTTTCAGAAACGACTTACCGTCCACTCCCGCTTATTTTCGCTCCGTCCTTCTTTCAGGCTATTCAAATACTGAAGCTCATTTTCCTTCTGCACGAGCTACATCCGCAAAAATAACAAAAAAAAATCACACGACACAAAACTCGCATTGTGCACCAACGGGTAAACCATAAAACGCACCTTTTCCATCCGATTTTTGGCCGCCATCTCTTGCAACTTCTTCCCTTGTTCCTTCCTCTTCTCAGCAATCCTCGCCAGCTCTTCCTCTGTTTTTTCTTCAACAACAGGAAGCGCAAAAGGGAACTGGACGATTCGTTCCGAGGCGCGTAAGTTATCGGGGATTTTGAGGGAACGCAGGGTCGACGGGTAGTCTGTAGCGAACTCGCAGAAATTATGAAGCATCCACTAAAAATAAATTGTTTTCCATCAGTTTGCAACGAGACGGCGCCTAGATGGATTGACATAAACTTGGAAATACTTACCGTAGCCTGACTGGATATCACCCGAGTTGGAAAACTATGATATTTGAGCTGTATCAATTTCAGCAAATACTCTGCACTCTGCTGGGCACCCCAAGGTATCCTGCACATCCACACCCCGATTAAAATGAGAATGAGTCCACATGAATCAAAATCTCAAGATCAGCCACCCACCGCTTGGCTTGGCTCAAGATGCCTTTTCCACTCAAAATAGGAATAACGGAAGTCGACGCAGTATTGAACGAGATGACCAATCCATCAGTGGCAAAAGGTGCATCGAGCGTTTGAGGTCGGTTGTTCTGATAGAACGACATGATGGAGTCGACACAGTATGTAAGAGAGGGAACGGAGTAGAGCTCGAACATCAATTCGGAGGTTACTTGGTGTTTATTCTCGTCAGGCATCCATTTGAAGAGGGAAGGATATGCATATACTCACATGCGCGAGAGTGGAGGGGTGACCCCAGTCGTTCGGACATCAACACTGGATGCTCGACGCTCGACACATCTATTCCCAGCTGGATGAATGCACAGTCCAACGCATGTTCCTAAGGACCAGGTAGATTAGCTCCAAGGCGCGCATTGGTTCGACTGACAAGGACCGATTCGTTCAAGCAAACAGAGTGGGACTCCAACACGAGAAATGCGAATGAATGCAGGGAGAGAAACCGAACGCACCAAAGCATCAAAGTTGAGCAGCACATCACCCTCCCAAGGCGTCTTTGCTTGTCCCTTGGCCCCGCTCTCGGCATCCACGCCCTCTCCAAACAACAACAGTAGCTGGTTATACTTACGCTCCTTGTACCTCGCTATCACGTTCGTGACCGAGTGGGGCGTAAGCGTGTCGGTGTCAATGCGAACGGTGGAACGACCAGAGGTAGAGAACCCGAAACGAAGATTGGACGCGCCGTTGTCGATTATGAGCGGTGTTTTTGTACCCCGAAAGGCGTCGTAGGAATCAGGAGGCGTGAATGTAGGCAAGACAGGTGGTGGGATATGGAAGACTTGAGGAGTAGACGGACCAGCTGGGCTGTCTGTCATTGTGTCGTCGTCGCGGGCTTGACGCGATTATGGTCCTGCAGTGCTCGAGACGACTTTAGCTGTCTGGCTAGATTGAACCTGTGCTTGTACGGTGTTGATTGCTGCTCGGCAAACTTATTTACTGGGAGGGCTCCTGTCTACATGTTATCATCAAGATGCCTTACCATTCCCGTAGTTCATCAAGCCATCAAGTGATATAAACGCTACAGCTACAAGCATCACAACTACTACCTATCCTACCACAGACACGGCACAGAAACGTTCATCGACATCAACCCGCCTACGTAGATGCATTGAAGTACACCGAGACCCCGCCAGGACAACCAGACAGACAAGCACACCGACACTCACCGTCTCCTCGCCGTCCTCGCTCTCAGATTCTCAAACTTTTGCTTCACAGTTGCATACCCCTCTCGATCGACGCGGTGCAAATAATACATCCCACCACCACTCCCCCACGAAACACTCCCAGATCGATACGGTCGTTCCACCACGTCGAAAATGGAACACATATCATCCACCTGTATGTGAAGAAATGCCAAGCCCAATGTCGATGAACATGGGCGATGTCATGATCAGAGCGAATCACTCACATTTCGTTCAGTCACCCGAGCATTAGGAGATACAAATGGTTTCATCGACACCACGATCGCTCCCTCCTTCAGATCCAAAAACTTGGCTCTCAGGGCCTCGTTCACTGTCATCACAGAACAAAAAGACGATCAGAAACGAACTATTGAGCATGACAACGCAGACACACTCACAAGATTGCTGAAACACCTTATTATTCACTAATACCACATCCGCCTCTCTCAACAGCTCCGACACCCGCTTGCTCTCCAGCATATCCCCCTTCTCCAACTCCACCTCGCCCGTCCTTATACCCCACATTCGACACCGTTTCTGAAACTGCTTCCACTGCGTCCTCGCAACATCCGCCGGTCCTTCCATCAGCTCAATCCCATAACTCCGACATCCCGTCTGAAGTGACGCCTGTAACAGCACATTCCCAACCCCGGAACCAAGATCTATCAGTAGGGAGGACGAATTGAGCCCTGTAGCGGCAACGATGTCAGACGTGAAGCTCGGCATCAACTCCCCATACACCTCGCTTGAAAATGCCTCATATCGTCGTAACGCCTTGATATTCGGACCGACACACCGCTGATACGTCTCGTCCACGACTCGTAACAATACCTTTTCAGGGATTCCCAGAGGATGTTGCCATGCGCGCACAGCCGTTATGAGTTTGTTGGGAGGTGCAGGGAGGAAGACGTCGCAGGGGAGAGGCGGATATTTGAGTGAACGGAGGAGCTGATTTATACTTTCGAGTGTGGAAATGAAGAGCGGACCATCGTGTCGACGAATAGCACGTTGAAGCATCCGTAGGTAATCAGGCTGTTCAGGATCATGATATGGTTCAAGTGAATGTGAATGTGAAGGGTCCGGAGGATCCTCGGACGGGATGGCAGGATCTGGAGCGTCGGGCTGGGGTAGTGGCGAAGGAGGTGGGGTGTCTTCTGAGAGTGAATCGTTGGGTAATGTTCCAAAGAGCGCTTTCTGGGCGGGACTAAGGTAGCCTGGAATAAAACCGACGTTAACGATGCGGACTAGACCACGAACCTGGTACGCACAATCGATGATAGTATATAGCGATTGTTCCAGACACATGACAGGGTTATAGTGATCCTTGTCTTTAGGTACCAATAAGATAAATTGTTCATTAGCATTATTGTTAGGATATTCTAGATCAGCAGTGGGAAGCCCCTCGACTTCGAACGACGTGTCCTCTGGATCATCCGGATTTCGGAAGTCTGTCAGAACTAATCAGCCAAAAACACATCATCCCACCGACGACATTGCACGCACAGCTTTTGTACGTCTTTGCCAACAACCGTACGACATCCGCAGCACTCACGAAATCTTGACCGGGCGATCCACTGTCCTCCGTCCACCAGACTCTACTATTAGGGAGAGTGACAGGGGCAGGAAATACAGACGTGGAGCGTGATCTATCGGAACGATAGATATGTTCCTCCAAAGCGAGGCTCTGCTGCCTACTCGCGCCCCTGGACGATGAGCGAGACGTGTATGTGCTCGTGCTCGCGCGTTTCTTGATCTTCTTCGGGCGTGCTACTTTTCTCGGCACATCTACGAGACTGGCTGTGCGCTGACGTTTTGAAGACGAGGAGGCAGAGAGGGAGGTGTCTCTGGATGGAGGGGGGAGGTCAGAGTTGTCTGTGAGTGGGCTGGAGGGTACGGAGAGGGAGTCGGGTTCGGACGAGGTGGGTGGGTCGGGATGTTCGCTGTAGGGTGGTTCGCGTGACTGCTGCTCGAGTTCACGGAGCTGTGACTTCCAAGCGTGTCTTGTTGTGACACATATTTCTGGTATCGCAGCCATTCCCTTTGCAAGTTTTCCGAGCGGACGTCCGACAGTCGCGGTGGGTGGTTTCTCTCATTGGGTGGCAGTGTCGCGTACAAGTCGCACGTGAGTTCATGGTCTTACATAATATGAGAGCGTCCCCTTGAACTCTGTACAGCAACCGCGGGCAGTCCAGACAGAGTAAGTAAATTAACCTGGAAGATTTCACGCCTTTCCATGGTGTCGTCGTGACGAAGAAGGACAAGTCGGATGAACTATATGACTCTTTTATTATTGCAGTTGATCAAGCTTGTCTACAGGTTCGGCGCCGTCTAGCGCGATATAAAATCAACTTGAACATCCTATCACTGACAACACCGCAAGCCGCCTGACTTCAAGCCCTATCCGGCGGCCGGATATGGATCTCAAACCCGAATGTACCGCCCTGAGGTAGATGCATCCACGGTACGTGCGTACTGAGGTTCATTCCCATGTTTGACAGCCATCAAATTTCCATACACCGCCTGTTCCACTAGCAGAAGAGTGATGGCATATACTGAAACGCATGAAAACCAAAGATCACGCCGACGCCATACAATTCAATCTCAACAGTTCAGTTCTAACAAAGACACAATGTGCTAGTGACTTGACTTTCAGTTCCTCCCGGCGTTGAACCAAATGCGGTCATGTAATTTCAAGCACACTGAGGAAATACCAACAACTCTCGGGTACGTCTTCTAGCGCGCATCTTCGTGTGATGCAATTGTGGTTACAGTACGTGCGTACTGAGGGTTCATTCCCATGTTTGAGGGCTGGTCATATCCGGAGTGAAAGTCCCTCCTCAAAGCGTCGTCGTGGTCAATCAACTCACCTAGGAACGAGTGTGAGATCCTTTCTTCACGCTGCCGCTCCTGTTGCGCAACCCGATGGAGGAAAACATCGTGAATCCTGCCACTTTTGTAGGTGATCCAATCCTATAAAAGCCCCGGTCAAGTCTGCGTCAAAACATCAGCTCAGACATTCCACCATGTTCGACATCTACTCCTTGGCTACATCCATTCTCGGCGGGGTCTTCCTCACCCTCTTTGCCAACGCCGCATCTGTCAGGCTTCCCAGTGTTTTGAAGAGGCTGGGAGACATCCTCTTCTCTGGTGTCAATGCCACGCGGGCCGTCCTCAGTGGGGGCGATGTTGACTATAGCGGAAAACCCCTGACTGGGTCTGCCGAGCAATTTCTCTACCCACTTCGCACCCGCTAAATCATCGTTCAGAGCCCAAGTTAACGCAGCCTTCCCCGAGGGCACTTGGCAACGCGAAGCATACGAGGATTTCAAGAAAATCCTCCTTGACGAAGATCTCGTATTCCCATGCATATACGCCACCAAAGGTTTCAAGACCGACGATCAACTCTACCTGTTCATTGATTCTGATGACCTCTCCGATCCCCGCCACATTAAATCCCTGGCAAACGCACTGAGCGCTTATCTGCCTCAAGCTCGTGACCTCGGGTCAAACACGTCCCTCGTCCTACTTGCCAGAAAGATGCCCCACCAGAGAACGATCGAAGAGTACAATGCCCTATTCTGGGAATTGCTGAATGGTCTGGCCAAGCTTGACACGACCCCATGGCCATCGAACATCCCCCGTGACATCGACACAGACAAATGGTGCTTATGTTTCGGTGGAGAGCCCTTCTTCAGCGTCATCCAGACCCCAGCACACCAAGTCCGTCGTTCTCGCTACGCACCCGATGTCGCCATCGTCTTCCAGCCCAAATGGATCTTCGACATTCTCTTCAGCTCAGACGCAAAGCGGGCTGGCGCACTTCTTGCGAAATATCATCCTATCCCTGTGAGCCCCGAGCTCAAGAACTATGGAGACGAGGGCTCCCGCGAGTCAAAGCAGTACTTCTTGCTTGATGAGAACGAGCCTGCCTCTTGCCCATATGCTCAACTCGGTTAGGCGCTTGGCATCAAAGTTTGATCGTAAGCGGTCTCATGGTTTATGCGAACTGCTATGTACTCAATTCACTACGTCCTTGTCAGATGCCAGGCCACCCCCGCGCCAAACCACGACACCTTCCTGGAAAGGAATTGAAGATTTAAACGTTACATGATTATAGAGTTACCTGTCAAGATTGTACTATACTTTCGAAGTCGTTTTCCTGTCATTGTATTTAACAGAGTTCCCCAGTACTGCAGCCATGAACAATTTAATCTCCTTAGACACTCCTCGCTTAAAAAATAGACCTCAAGTACATCTGTGATGCGAAAGACAGTTTCATGTCTAGTCTCACACTCGCAGAATTTCTCGGTCTATGGCAATTTGCTGGTGGTCAACGACTATTATTAAACTCAGAGAAGCGGAGACTGCCTTTTACGAGCTACATGGAAAGGTACAAGTAAACAGAGACATTGGGACAAGAGGGCACGAAACACGAAACCGATCACGAAGTCACTACAAACCACATATTAGCATCCAACACCACCTTCGAGGCACAATGCAACTTACTATAGCTAGCAGGATCGATGTGGTCAGGAAGCTCGGGCACTGCAACCTCGAACCGGGACTGAATGGTTGCCATCACCTGCTGGTCGCTCTCGCTCGACACAAACGTGATAGCAAGACCTTTGGTACCAAATCGACCAGCGCGACCAACACGGTGCAAGTAACTGTCTGCATCCGGCGGGCAATCGTAGTTGACGACGATGTTAACACGCTCAACATCGATACCACGACCAAAGATATCTGTGGCCACAAGTATTCGCTTCTCGAAAGCTTTGAAAGCAGTGTAGCGTTTGATGCGCTCCTCCTGTGCGAGACCAGAGTGGATGCTGATACTGGGGAAATTGCAAGATACCAACAGCTTGTCCAGTTCAATCGCCCGTACAACAGACTTGACGAAAATGACGACTTGGTTGAACTCCAAAGTATCGAGCAAGTCGTTCAGCTTCCTGTTCTTCGCATTCTCTTCGAGTTTGACGTAGTGCTGTTGCAGACCATGGAGCGTCAACTTGGTCTCGTCATCGACGAAGATTTCGAGTGGGTTGGCCATGAATTTCTTGCACGTAATCCGAATCTCCTTCGCCAACGTGGCACTGAACATCATGACTTGTTTGTGATGAGGTGTGGCGCGAAAGATTTCTTGAACGTCCCGACGCATGTCTACGCGGTAAAGAATTTGCGAGGAGAGCGGTTAGATGCGTTTGAATGGCAGGGCGAGCGAAAAAAATAAGAAACTTAAAAACAGGCAGGGAAACGCCAACGCCGAGGAACAAGCCCATAGGTTTGCCTGTGACAGGTAGTTGATATCACCAGCTGAGCCGAATCATTCTTCATCAAGCAATCCTCTCAACAACTCAGCAACCCAGCGAAGAACCCATAACCATGCTTCAACACATCCAAGGGGTGCCCAAGGCGTTTGCCCACATTGGCAGTGACTAAGTATGGTGGCGGAGAACCGGCAGGCATAGTTTGTTTTAAAGGCGAAGGACTCCCAAGACCCGTAGGCGAAATTCGAAGAGGCTGAGACTAACCAAGTTGTTCAAGCATTTTGTCGCATTCATCCAGAATAAAGTGTTTGACATGCTTAGCATCCAAAATCTTGTCTCTTGTGAGTGCGTTGAGCCGACCGGGAGTCGCCACGACTATATGTGGGCAACGTGTCTTGTCGCGAAGTAGTTCGGCGTCCTTTTGAATAGGCGTACCACCATAGAAGGTTTGGACCCGCACGTCAGGCATATACTTTGCGAACCGCGTGTACTCATTTTTGATTTGGAAAGCGAGTTCACGGGTATGGCAGAGAACAAGGACGGAAACTTCGCCATTCACGGGTTCCAATTGCTGCAGAGTTGCAAGGACGAACACGGCGGTCTTTCCGTGTCCAGACTTTGCTTGGCAAAGGACGTCCATTCCTAGGACAGCTTGGGGGATACATTCTTGTTGAACTTCTGAGGGATGTTCGAAACCGAGGTCACTAATTGCTCTCAGAAGCTCTGGTTTCAACAAAAAGTCCCTGAAGCCCGTGGCATGGATACCCGAGAAGTTTTTCTTGTCCTTGTCAGCGTCGCCGTCCTGCGCTAGGGCGCCATTGGTGGGTGCGGTGGAGCCGGTGGGGACGACATCGTCTTCATCCTCGTAGTTGACAAGTTCTTCGTTGTCGTGGGACATGACTGCTGGTTGATATCCGGTGTAGAGAGAGTAGGAGTGATAGTTGGAGGACAAAGTAGAAAGTCGCAAATTTGTGGCACAGCAAGTCAAGTTGAGTTTGCTGACAAATGCGGAAGGTGCGGCTGTTCACGTGCACTCGCACGGACCCAACCAACTGCTCGCTGCAAGTTGCTCAGACTCGGTCACTCATCGCAAATATTGTAATGGCGGTCTGGCGAGGGTACGAAAGTTAAATAATGTATAGACTAGTAGCGCTTGAGGGTGACTCGACCAGCTTTGCACAGAGTCTGGCGGTCTCTATTATATTGCACGTGACCTCATATGATCAAAATTTGCCGAGGACGGTCGACATCAGCGTGCGCACTTCAAAGGATATCCATCCCGGTCGTGTACTACTAGATGATGTCGAAAGACACTCAGGACCCCTCTGTCAAAAAGTTTAAGAAAAAGAAACACGAAAAAACCGACCTCACTTCTGCAGAGACATCGGAATCCGTCAGCACGCTTGATGTAGGTCTGTATCTCGCAGATCCCACTTAATCAACCCTTGCTGACCCTATACGAATAAGTCAGCTGAGAAGAAGAAGAAGAAGGACAAGAAGAAGAAGCGAAAGGATGAAGAACATCCGACTCAGATGGTCGTAGATGGTGAGGAAGCACAACCTCAGCGCTCTGAAAAGAAAAAGCGTGATAAGAAGCAGAAAGAGTCTACGAACGAGGACATCAAAATTAGACCTACAACAGAATCTGCGGAACCATCTAGAATAGAGATAGGTGAGTATCCAACCTCTCTTCATCGTCCGACTTGCTCATCAACTTTGCCAATAGACGCTGAGGATCCCTCGATAGAGACCAAAAAGGACCGGAAACGTAAACGGCAAGCCAAAGACAGTGCTGATACTACAGACGCGGAAGAGCCCAGTCCATCCAAAAAGCAGAAGAAAAAGAAACGGGACAAACATTCTAGCTCTGGTACTCAACCAAGCCCCCCTTCCGAGAACGTCCCCGCTCCACAGCCTGCTACCCAAATAGTCGCAGACCAGGCTAGCTCCAGCGAAGCATCCGCCTTCCTCGAAAAACATTCAATCACCATCCATACCCCTCCATCCCATCCTCCTCTTATCCCTGTCATATCGTTCAACCAGCTTAGCATCCCTGAAACTCTCAAGACAGCATTCAAAGAGTTTAAAGAACCTACGCCTATTCAAGCTTGTGCATGGCCGCCAGCCTTGCAAGGGCGCGATGTCGTCGGTGTCGCTGAAACGGGAAGGTACGTCTAGGCAGCCCTCGACTCGAATCCATACTCATAGCTACTTGAATCTATACAGCGGAAAGACACTAGCATTTGGAATACCTGCCCTCGCCAGACTTATATCTTCGTCATCTACGACGAATAACACCGACAAACCCAAAAAATCGAAATCAAAGTCCAACTCCGCGACGACAGTCTCTGTTCTCGTCGTTGCTCCCACGCGTGAGCTTGCCCTCCAAACTCACGACGCCTTGTCCGCCCTCGGTGCACCCTTTGGTATCGCTAGTGTCGCTGTCTTTGGAGGTGTCGACAAGGCACCCCAAATAAAAGCTCTCGCGAACGGCGGCAACGATGGAAAAGTGACGAGGATCGTTGTTGGGACGCCCGGTCGAATTTTGGATTTAGTCAATGATGGTGCTTGCGATCTATCTAGAGTTAACTACCTCGTGCTGGACGAAGCGGACAGGATGCTTGACAAAGGATTCGAAAACGACATTCGAACCATCATCTCTCATACAATGCAAGGAACTGACCGTCAGACTTTAATGTTCAGTGCAACTTGGCCGGAAGCTGTTCGCAGACTGGCGAGTACATTCCAGCGGGATCCTGTACGCGTCACTGTAGGCAGTGATGATCTGACAGCCAATAGCCGCGTCGAGCAAATAGTAGAAGTATTTGATGACCCACGAGAAAAGGAGTACGTGTATCCATCAGTCCGAGTCCCGTTTGAAAAAGATTACTCATGCATCATCCAATTCTCGCCTGACACAAACACTGAAGATGCTATCACACAAGAAAACATCCACCAAAGGTTCCCCTGAAGCTCGTATTCTCGTATTCGCGCTATACAAAAAGGAAGCATCGCGCGTCGAGTCCACTCTGCACCGACTTGGGTATTCCGTTGGCGCCCTTCATGGTGACATGTCGCAATCTGCGCGCTTGAATGCATTGGAGAAATTCAAGACCGGAGAGACTGGATTGCTGGTCGCCACGGATGTGGCTGCGAGGGGATTGGATATTCCCAATGTCGGGGCCGTAATCAATTACACTTTTCCTCTCACGATCGAGGATTATATCCACCGGATTGGAAGAACTGGTAAGATCATTCATTGTCATCCAGATTTTCTTTGTCACGCCTCCGTCTGCGCGTCTTAGCGGCCTATATATTTGAAATCGTGCTGACATACCCCCACAGGTCGAGGCGGACGTACTGGCAAATCGATCACGTTTTTTACGGGTGAAAACCACGAACGAAGTCTAGCTGGAGAGCTCGCCCGCGTACTTCGAGAATCTAATTTCGACGCGATGGCGGACAGGCTGAAGAGATTCCCGATGACGATTAAGAAGAAGACGCATAGCTCGTATGGTGCATTTTTCAGGGATGATATCCAAGGTACCGCGACCAAGATCGTATTTGACTAAGCTGGCGCGGGTATGGAAGTGTGGGTGTTGACATCAAGGGCGGGGGTATCTGGTCCGGTGAATCGGTACTCTGGGTTATGGAGCAGGCGTAGACAGAATTATATCCGTTGCCTTTTCGTTTTGGACCGACGTGATGCGGGGAATGAGTCCGGTTGACGGTATCACGGGCTATCAGGACACAAGCGAACGCCACGAACACGAGCATGCCACGCGTTGTCTCGGATGGTCGTCGAGCGAGTGTCGTTGGATGTACGTCGGGTACTACACAGTCAGTCGGTAATTTGTAGTTGGCTTGTACTACTTTCCTGTACCAGTACGGTCGGGTCGTCCTGGCAAGCCGTTCAAACGGTGCACAGCACGATCAGCGTCAGATTGACGGTCGATTTAAATCTTTGACTGTAACCAACACCCATCCACTTGACCTACTACACTTTTTACACATCTACTTCCAGTGCAACTCGCCTCGCCGCATCCGCGCACTCTTGTCTTATTTTACGCTGCGACCCAGTTTATAACAATCTTCGACGCAGCCCCAGCCGACCGTCGACCATGATGGGCCTATTCAGCCATGCAGGCTCCCATATCCGTCGAGCACGCGGTTTGTCCGTGGAAGACAGGGCACCGGAAGATACTGAACCTGATGATACATCAATCCTGTACGTCTTTTTCTATCTCTCTCCTCTCTCCATCTCCCGTCACTCTACCCCCCACCTGTCATGGGCTACATCGATACTGACAACGAATGCAGAGACGAGAACGAGGGCTCCATCATCTCCTCCCTCATCTCCCAACTTAGGTGCGCCTTTCCCATCCTTTCACTCCCTCGCTGAAATCCAATCCCTATCCTATCTAGAGTAGGCATGGACCTCTCAAAGGTCACTTTCCCAACATTCGTGCTTGAACCTCGAAGCATGCTCGAACGCATCACCGATTTCATGTCCCATCCGGACCTCATCTTCGGGTAAGGGCATCTTCGTCTTTTTATGTCATCTCCAGGCCCTAAGACCTTGTCTTCTTTCCTGGTTTTGGCTTCGTGCTCCTTCCTCGTGCCTTTGTCGGTGGTGCCGCTGGTATTGGGCTTTGGGCTATTCCCGACACAAAACGTTGCTGGCGCGCGTTTCATCCCACATACACGTACACGCACTACGCCACCGCCTTAACCGCCCAAATTTAGCGCGGACAAGTGTCTTAACCCTGAAGAACGATTCATTCGCGTGTTGCAATACTATCTCGCAGGTTGGCATATCAAACCAAAAGGCGTCAAGAAACCATATAACCCTGTCCTTGGAGAGTTCTTCCGATGTCGCTATGTTTACCAAGATGGCACAAGAGGGTTTTATGTCGCAGAACAAGTTGAGTTTAGCGTGATCGCCCGAGTTTTTTGGTTATTCATGCACTCCACGAACAGTATCTCATCACCCACCCATCTCCGCCTTCTTTTACATCTCACCCGAGAATCGTGTCTGTATAATTGGAGAATTGAGACCAAAGTCTAAATTCTTGGGTAACAGCGTATCAACGCAGATGGAGGGCGAAAGCCGTATAACGCTACTAGGGGTACCAGAAGACGGAGGTAAGCCCACCCGACTCACTGACTCACTTTTCTTTACCGAAATGGGATCACAGACTACGTGGTGACGATGCCTAATATGTATGCTCGAGGAATCCTGTTTGGTAAAATGGTACTTGAGCTAGGTGATACATGCTCTGTCAAGAACGAGAGACACGGGTTATACTGTGATCTCGAATTCAAGACCAAGGTGCGTTTTGTCATGCCATGCTTGGGTTGAGCCGTTTTAGTTCACACCACATACAGGGTTTCTTCTCTGGTACATACAATGCCATTACAGGACGTATTCGGAGGGGTGGCTATGACATCGGTGAAGTCTCTGGAAGGTGGAGCCATGTTATGGAATTTAAGAGCGTCACGGTGCGCCCACTCGATCTAGATCGTCCATCCACCACATTCTCATTTATTTACTCATCTGTCTGTCGCTTCACATCATCACCCACTTTCCAAACAGAACGGCACGAAACGTACACTGTTTGACGTTTCCAAAGAAGGACAGAACATTGCCCCCAGCGACGTCGTTCCAGAAGAGGACCAAGAATTATACGAATCTAGACGGTAGCGTTATTGCCTCCCTCTTTCGATCCCCGTCGCTGACGAAAAAAAAAATCACCGCCCATTACCAATGATTTCTAGACTATGGCAAAATTTGACACTGGCGATAGAGGCCAAGGATATGGAAGCAGCCACGCGCTCCAAAACAGCCGTCGAAGATGCACAACGTGATCTTCGTCGTAGACGCGACGAAAGTGGGGAAGTCTTTGTACCCCGTTTCTTTGAATTAAGGGAGGGCAAGTGGTGCCCAAAGTTAATCTCAGTTTGGGTTCTTTCCATGCTTGATCTCCCATACTGACGTCCTTTTTCTATTGTTCAGCATCCCACAAGATGCCTCAGATGCGGCAATACACACCGTAGAATCTTGGATATGGCCCTCTGCGCGAACATGAACCTTGGGCGTATTTGTAGTCTGACGAGGCGACGATCATATCACTCTCAAATCCCCCGTTATTCCCTCCTCACGGCTCTTGTCTTCTAACCCACTTCCATTAACCCACACACATAACTAATGCATCCATTGGATTTGTACCTTGTAGCAACAATTGAAGGGTATATAAAGTGGCGCGATGATCTCCAGCGAATGCCATGAAAACGTGAGAGATGACTAGGACTATAAGATGTCGAAAAAAATAAGATGCCATGTCAACCACAAGGGTGGTCAGGATTCGTTAAATCCGGAACGAAAGAAAGAACGAAAGACATTGTCAAGCTAAAAAAAAAAGGCAGAGGTAGCTATTAGATCAGAGTTATAGATTCGACGTAGATTCCCCCAAGAAACGACGAAAAAAGGAATACCATACGTAGGTGAAATATTGTACATGTGTCTTCATTGGATTGTCTATGACCACCAACCGTCCTCGTCCACGGTAGGCGTGAGGGAAACCGTGCTAGGCGTAGGTGATGCAACGGACCGGTATGTGGACGCCACCGATTGCGGTCGATACGACGGTGTCGGTGCCGCTTTTCGTATTTGTGCAGTATGGCCGAGATGATTGGGATATCGTTGCTTGGGTGCGTGCATCGAATCCCAGACAGATGACTGAGGAGGGGTGTCGCTGCGAGGTTGCTGAGATCCGTTCACACGCCCAACAGGTGTACGCGAGCGATCGCCATCGAAGACGGTACTTGCGCGGGAATCGGGGCGTGGCGGAGACGTGTTCTTGATAGCCGCAGGTTTACCGTACGATGACAAGTTTGTAACGGAAGGTAGAGCTTGGGCCTGGGCCTTGACTTTGCTAAGCTCGGCTTCCAGTCGGGCCACTTGATTTTGAAGGCTAGAAACTTGATCACGGAGTTTATTCTCGCGATCCTTGACAAGGCGGTCCTCCGCCTCCTTCTCTTCAAGTTGTAACTTTGCAAGCGAATGATCGGCGTCCAACTGCGCATGGGCTTGTTCGATCTGGTCCAACTTATTACTTGTCAACTCCAGGTCGCTCTCGTACTCCCTCGCACGTCTCTCCCACTCGCTCGCCCGCTGCTGAGCTTGTATGAGGTTCTGCTTCGCAGTAGTAGCCGTACGCTCGCTATTCACGACACGCAATTCCTGGTCGCGTATCCGCTTCTGGAGAGCAGCGTGCTCTGACTCAAGCTGTCGGTGCTGATCACGAAGGCGCCTCAGATCTCTGAGTTCTTCTTCGTCGGATTGCGACCTAAAGTTCGTAAGAGCCTCAATCTGCTCAGCAACCTTGTGTAGATCCTCCCAATGTCTCTGTTGAGCGATGAGAGATTCGTGCTCTTGTTGAAGGAGCTTCAAGGATTGAGCGGTGAGCTCTTTCTCGTGCGTCGCTATATTGACTTGAAGCTGAAGATCGGCGAGCTACAGGTGGTCATAAGACATAAAGCGTAATATGGCAAAAGCCAGAAGCGTACGTGAGTCTTGAGAGCCTGCTGTTCAATAGCCGCTTCTTTGTTCGCTTTCTCGAGCTCAGCGATACGCTCCTGGCTCGATTGAGCAGCGACGTCGGACGCCTTGAGCCTTGCAAGACTCTGCGACAGAGCAAGCTCAAGCTCCGAGTTACGATGCTCAACACCTGAGATCTCAGAAGCACGGGCGCTCATCGCTGCTTGCAACTCTTCCACTTGAGCACGCAGTCTCTCACGGTCGTTCTCGACTTCCTTGAGTCGTTCGCTCAGGTTGTCCTTCTCGACACGGACTTGGCCATGTGCACCCCGTGCTTTGGCAAGCTGCACCTGGAGGTCGTTGTTCGTGGTTTTGAGCTTGCGAATCTCTTCCGCATCACATCTAGCAGCGTCGCGCGATACTGCAAACTCAGCATGAGCGGTCTGCAGCACATTGACGGCAGCAGAAAGTGTCTCGGGAAGGGCAGTGAGACGGCTGCTCAGATCTTGGTGGAGAGATTTATGCAGTTCAACAAGTTCGTCTTTATGGGAGAGAACGGAGTTCTGCCCGTTTGCGATGCCTTCGACTGTTGACTGGAGCAGCTGGACCGCGGAAAGTATAGCTTCACTGGTCTCGGAAGATGCAGTCTGCGCTACCGGTGCCGAAGCGGTCTTGACAGCCTCAACAGCACGCTTGAGATCCTCCAACTGAGAGGGTATACCAGACACGAGAGTCGCAAAGTCTGCCTGTTTGGAAACGAGATCGTCGTTCTTCGTCGACAGAGACTCATGCGACTGCGCGAGGTTGTCCAACTTTGGTACGACATCCTTAATGGACTCAAGACCACCAAGTACGCTCTCGGCAACCCTACTTGAAATAGAATCTACACTGAACACCTTGTCACGATTGGCAAGGCGAGAGTCAAGACGCTCCACAACCAAATCCGCAACCTGCTCTTTGATCTCGTGGGCATCAATAGGTGCAATGACCCGACGAACTTCGGAGGTGATCTGGGAAATAACTGTAGTCGTGTCCAATTGAGATGGCAGAAGGGGAATAAGACTGTCCACAATGAGACCGGCTGTCTCGCGCTTGTCTGCGGCGAGGTCAATGAGTTGCTCGATATTGGGCTTGACGGCCTGACTGAGTCTCGCAGTGAGAACATCGTAATCGACGGACTCTTGGCGCAAGGATTTTAGATGAGGACCAAAGGCAGCAACTATGTCCTCAATGAGCGAATTGCGTTCATACTGATCGGCAAATGGTCGAGACCGCACGTCAAACTTGGATGCCAGTTGACCAAGCGAATTGAGCAAGACTTGAAGATTGCGGTGACCAATCTGTTCGATGATAGGAACGAGATCCGTATGTGTCGATAATGCGGGGGTCGAGTGATTTGCCTGTTCAATGCGGGAAAGCGCTTCGTTGAGCTCGGTCTGAAGGACCAAAAGGTTTTCAGCATGTGCTCTTTGCACGACATCGCGGATGAGCTCGAGATCCAACTCGCCACGAGCATCCATCTGACTATCATCCAACCCTCTCGCCGCTGACTCTTGAAGCTGCGTGCGGAAAAGGGCAACAACTTCGGCAATGGCGTCCTCGGTAGCTGGACTGATGGAAGCAGCAGCAGTGCCCTCTCGAGACTTGGCAAGCTCCGAGCGAATCATCTGGAACTTCTCCTCTAGCATCCCCTCAATCTTCTCCTCCAGTGCTTGCGCTTCAAGACGTTTTGTGAGATTGATAGCTGGTATTGAGACATTGGAGAGACTCGAGTTATGTGCGCTGTGCATCGTAGGTAATGATGACCGCCGTTTAATAGCAGGTGTGAAGATATCTGGTGACTCCATGATCTCGCGCTTGAGTCCTGGATCTGTAACCAGACGCGAACGGGATCTGTTGGCAGACGAGGAGATTGGTGGCATCGCCAAGTCGTCTAGAGAAGGTCGCTGTGAGTGGTCTAAAATTTCCCGTGAGCTGAGGCGCGAGCGGACAGTTCGTCGAGTTTTTTCGTCTCCAACAAGGGCTTTGAATACACCAGCGGGGACAGTGTTGGTTGGAAGTGGGTTCTTAAAGTCCAAAGGAATCGGAGCCCGTTTTGGCTTCGAGACCGCGATAGTCGGAAGAGTCTCTTCGTCATTCTCGGCTTCCGTGCTGGCAGCGTCGGGAAATTCGAGGTCCATTCCTTTAAATTCTTCAGTCTGTGGAACTGAAATACTTGGGAATCCGGAGAATGTAAGCGGTTGCAATGGTCCTCCACTGACATGCAAATCCTCTGATCCTGATCTACGTGGTGAATTCGGCGCAGAGTGGCGGACACTGCGTGGTGTATCACCGACAGGAGGGAATCGGAACGATGCCATATTTTCTTTGCCACTATCGTGTTCGTCCTCGTCCTCGTCTGAGGCAGAACTTTGTGAACCACGACGCGGTCTTTTCTCTCTACCCTGTTGTGCACGCACAGGTGAAGACTTGACAGGAGGAAGGGGCAGAGGGCGCGAAGGCTCTGCAGAAGGGAACGCGAGTTGAGGTACGCCAGGAGGAGGCCGGAACGTGAATCCAGTCGGCTTGAACTCCTGCGCTGCAGCATTGAGCGGCTTGCCGAACGAGGGTAACCGAGCATGACCAAATGTAGGCACTGGTGGGGGAGGTGCACCATCAAAGGATCCCCATGCTCCTGATCCACGGTTGGCACCAAATACAAATGGCTTCGCATGTGGGTTGAGAGTAGCGGAAGAAGTCGCAGGAGGAATAGCATGTTGTTCAATAACGGTCTCCTCCGAAGGTGCGTCCACTTGGTCATATACACTGAATGTGGTAGATGGTTCTCTTGAGTGCGGCAGAGGTGGCAAAGGCCGGCGCCCTGGCGTCGAAGTCGAAGACGGTCCGAGTGTGAAATCCATCGGATCCACGCCAAGGAATGCTGCCCGCTGCTCCGCGTGCATCCCGTCTTCACTTGGATTCGAGACCAAATCATACTCACGACGTACCCGCATACCATAGACGTCAGTAGGAGGAGCAGGGAAGTTGGGCAGACGTCTAGGTGTCTCAATATCTTCCCGCTCAATCTGGCCCAGCCGGCGTTGCATTCCTCTTTGTCTCGCTCGCTCCTCATCCGAAGGATTTGACCATTCTCCGATGCTCTCCTCATCGGTAGAGTCGAAGTGCAAGTCTTCCTCGGTTCCGGTCCATTCACCAACAGCCTCCTGATCCAAATCGTCTATGGTAGGACTGCCGACAGGACTCCGAACCGGCACGATATCAATTTGGTTGAGCAAATCCCCATCATGAATACCCCCAACAGAGTGCAGCGATAACGCGTGCGACAATCGAGAGACATGTCTCGAATGGAATGTATTTGTTGCAGCAGGAGGCATCTGCTCGGGCTCTGTTAGTGTGACACTTGAAGGTCGGATAAGCTCATCCTCATTGTGCGAAGGATTTTGTTCCACTTCTATCTCAGGTGGCGCCTCCTCTTCTGGTGGCTCTTCCTCTTCCGGTATATCCAAACCAAATCCGCGGACAAAGTCCGGTCGACTGCTCCCGCGACTAATACTGGGTGGAGCCAGTGCCGAAAGCGACACCGGTAAACGCCCTTGTGGTGCATGTATCCCATCAATCGGAGACAGACGGTTTTCAATCTCGATGCTATCAGAACCCAGAATGGCACTCGGACCAAAGGGATTGAAGGCCGCAGTGGGATTGTAGAACGACGGGTTAATCGGAGGCGGTGGATGTGCCAGCGATAGACTGTGGCCATGTCTACTTTGCAGCCTGGACGGTGCCTCTGATCCAGGTGAAGGTGTCAGATTGAAAGTCGGTTGCGGTGAGGTTCTCAGCGAGTTCGCTGCGGAGGCATTCTGAGACCGTCGCAACTCGTTCAATTTGAAATAAAGTAATGACGGATCTGCGGGGGACGATATCTACAAAGGATTAATCATACATGCTTCGATGTTGAACACCTGGCCAAGGGACGTACCGAAGCAGCACGAGCGTGCGGTGCATGAAGGGAAACTGAACCCGAACCTGGTTCAACACCTAGCTTCTCCAACTTTTCTTCTATGACACGCTGCCTAATTGCATCCCAGGCAAGCTTTCCAGGTAGAAACACGTCAACGGTATCAGGTACGGTATATCGCCAAGTATCTGGAGGATACGGTTCTGCAGTCAATATTTCGGGCAGTATCACCACTGGCTCTTCGTGGCTCGTCGTAGGCATGGGAGTACGCGCCCATGGGGGCCGCGAAGGAAGTTGGTTGTCCCCACCAGGTACAGTCTCCACTGGTAAATTCACAGTGACTTTTTTCCCCTTTTGAGGAGGTGCTGGTTGAGGTGGAGGAAGCGGACTGGGTTTACGCCCGGGTCCACCGAGAGGTGCCTTGGGAGGGCCTCCAATA